>VZTT01065216.1:0-10157 GCA_013400855.1 Buphagus erythrorhynchus
CCTGAGTGTCCCTGTCTGTCTCTTTATGTTCCTGTGTGTCCCTGTCTGTCCCTTTATGTCCCTGTGTGTCCCTGTGTGCAGGGAGGCTCAGAGCAGGGCCCAGGCTCTGCTCCAGGGGCCCAGCAATGGCACCAGAGGAACGGGCAGGAACTGATCCCAGCAAGTTCCACCTGGACAGGAGGCAGAACTTCTTTACTGTGCAGTGACCTAGCACTGAACAGATTGTCCAGAGAGGGGCTGGAGTCTCCTCACTGGGATATTCCAGAATGATCTGGACACAACTCTGTGCTCTGTGCTCTGGCATGACCCTTCTTGAGCAGGGAAGTGGGACCAGATGACCTCCAGTGGTCCTTACCAACCTGACCCATTCTGTGATTCTGGGATTCATGGGAAGTGTTTTATTTTGGGACCAAAATGATCTTCTGTCTCCATACTCTGTCTTCTGAAGAAAAAGCCTGGGGGTGTCCATCAGGGATGAGGTGTACCTCCCATACCATGGCATGTCCAAAGAGGGAGACCAAGAGCTGGAAGGCAGATTTGCAGTTGTGAGCGTAGCCTTCCTGTCCCAGTTTTGCCTTCTGGCCCTTGTTTTATAAGGAGTCCAAGCTGAGAAAGGCAAACCAGACCCTTTATCCCATCCAGGATCTCCAGACTTTTGAGGAGATTCTTGTTAAGCCCACGGTCAACATCCACCCTGGCTTGTCCATTTTATTTTTGTGCCCTGCACCCTTTGTGTTGATCCCAAAGACGTTTTACACTTAAAATTCACACATCCACCCCTAAATGCCTCAGAGGAAAGGAGGGGAGATACAAGAAGAGATCAGAGGGGCTTTCTGCAACCGGGCTCTGCAGGAGCCATCCATCATCCATCCCCATCCATCCCCATCCATCCCCATCCATCCTCCATCTCCATCCTCTGGATCCGCCTGGGCGCGCCGCTTTTGGCGAGGATTTTTGGGAGCGTTTTTCCTGTGAAAGCCTTGGAGCTGCAGGTTCCAGCTCCCGAGCTGGATCTCAAATACAGAGCCAAACCATCCCCAGCTCTCCCTGTGCTCATTAACGTGCGACTGGGAGAGAGGCAGCAACTTCCTAATGACTGGCGAGCGGTGCCGGCGCTTTTGTTATTCCTCGTGTTCCACCTTTGATTCTGCTGGTGCTGGGAGGGGACTGCTGACAGCCAGGGCTGAAAGCAGGAATCATCAGGAGAGGAGATGAAGGCCCAGCCTAACACCTTTTTTTTCTTGTCCTGTGCATTTAAAGAGCTGGGCTGGATAATCTGGAGGTTTGGATGGCAGGAAATTCCTGGCTTTTGAATGGCTGTAGCAATTTAAATGGGGGAACTCAGAGACAGTTGTGGCTTTTTTTTTCCTTCATAATCTCTTTTGCATGGTTTTTATTGAAGTGGTAGTCATGGGAAGAGCTGGAGTTAAGTGGTATATTCTGTAATTCCTGCTCACTGCTGAGAAAACAGGCAGGAAACCATCAGAAAATAAGCCCCATAACTCCAGGAGCAATGGAGCAGTTTATTTGCCATGGGAGATACAGCTCTGGCTTTCACAACATCAGCACCAGGGGTTTGAGCATCATTTCCCAAAAACAGGAGGGTGAACAGGATCCTCTGCTGTACCTTGTAATGAGTTGGTGAAGCCAACTGAGACAGCAAGAAGATCTGGGTTCAGATCTTCTCCAAAATGCTTTGCAGGGCCACAGGCTGGAGTGAGCTTTATTTATCACCTTCATATCCCCCCCAGCAGTGGCAGTGGGGCTGGTGACCATCCTGCACACACAGGGGTGATGCTTTCACCACGCTGGCTCCTCCAGAGGGTGCATCCAAAGGGTACAGCCCATCCTGCAGCTGCCCAATGCCAAGCTGGACAGAGCCCTGAGCAGCCTGGGTTGAAGATGTCACTGCCCACAGCACTGGGTGGCCTTTAAAGGCCCCTTCCAACCCAAACTATTCTCTGATTCTACCAAAATACGTATTTCAATTATCACATCATTATATTATTATATCCATTGGGATTTTTTTTCCATTGCAAACCTACCAAACCTCACAGGCACTACCATTTATTGCACTCTGTTGTTTTTGCAGGCAATAGGTGATTTACTAAAGTGTTAATTTCCTATAGCAAAAGTTATAATGGGAAACCAAAGTAAAATTGATTTTAAATTACCATGGCAAGCTAGCAGAAACATTCCCATTATTCAGAGGAGTGGGTGAAGGCACTGCAGTTTTCACTGCTGGGAAGGAAAATGCTTTATTTAAGATCAGGGGCTCTCAAGTGGCATTGCCAGGCTTTGGTGACACCATCATGGTGGAATCCTGTTATTAGGGAATGTTTTCTTGGTAGAGAACAACCTGATCCCTGAAGAAAAGCTGTGTTACTGTTGGTTATTTATTGTTTTTTCTTAAAATTATTCTGGTGGGGATGGTGCTGGGGCAACCACCAAGAAGCTCTCTGACTTGGATCAGGGTAATAACAGGAATTTCAGGCATGACTTTGCCTCCTAGGGATGTGTCCTTGATATTCCTAAAAGCAAGGATCACCCCTTCCTGCATGGACAGCTGCCCTCAGTTGGTGCTTCCCACAAAACACCATTTTTCACTCGAAGGCTGCTGTCCTAAATTAACTTTCCACCGAGGGAGGCCAGGGGAGAGGGAGGGGGCAGATTGCAAAGCCCAAACACAAAAATCTGCTTGAGCCAAGGTGCTGTTTTTTGGTGCTGGGATGGATCAGAAGCAAAATGCAAAATAATCAGTATAATTGTGATGAAAACTGGACCCGAGGACCCCTTAAAGCCACAGTGATGAGTTGTGGGGTCACATCCTGAAGGCTTTACCATTCCCCAGGGATTGCCCAGGGATGTGCAGGCTCTCTGGGACAGGATCTGTGCAGGACTAAGGCTTTGTAGAGGCAGCAGCTCTCTCAGACTGCCTTAACTCAGGGCACCAGAGGTGCTTTCCCATGGAACACTGACAGTGTGAAATGTTTACAATAAATTTATTTACAATAAATAAGTTTGTTGAGAGCAGAGTTGTGGAGGAGCCCTTCCCTGCTATCCATACCCACCCTGCTCATCCCATTCCCTGCAGGATCTGGATGTGCCTGCCTGATTTTGAAGGCTTGGAGTGTTCCAGAGCATGGATGTGGCCAGATTCTTCCTGTTGGCCTCAGGGCCAGACACTGACCCTGAAATTCTCAGTTAATTACTTTCTATGAGGTCCTGGAGACTGGAATAAAGCCACAAACAATTCCTTTTCCTGGCCCAGTAAATGATACAAGCCCTAAAACTGCTCATTCCTCACCTGATGCTTCTGCTCCATAAATATTGTGTAAGGAAAGGGAGTTTGCACTCCAGAGCACACGGGGACTCCAGGATTTGACAGCAATAATTCATGGGAATGTTTGCTCCTGCAAGGAGAAGGATGAGATCAGACAGATCAATTGAATTCCCTGTTGCCCTGGCTGCATCTGAGGGTTCACATGCAGATGCTGAGAGCACCCACAGCAGTAAAGTATTCATTGATATCAAAACCATTGCTAATCCAGCTTGGATTTTAGGGAAAGGAAGAAAAGGAGGAAGTTACACAAAAAGGTGACTCTGTGTCAAGGCAGGATCTCAGATATATAGGTTTTGCTGTGCAAGACCATGGGCAATTTGCCCTGATTTCCTAAATCATGGCTATGTTTGTCTGAGGAGTGGAATCCTGGTGGATGTGGCTTCAGAACAGAAACCATTGTGATGACATGTCCAGGGAAGGGAACAGAGCTGGGGAAGGGGCTGGAGCACCAGGAGAGGCTGAGGGAGCTGGGAAAGGGGCTCAGCCTGGAGAAAAGGAGGCTCAGGGGGGACCTTGTGGCTCTGCACAACTCCTGACAGGAGGGGACAGCCAGGGGGGACAGGATCTGCTTCCAGGGAACAGGGACAGGAGGAGAGGAACAGCCTCAAGCTGCACCAGGGGAGGTTTAGATTGGATATTAGGGAAAAAATTCTTCATTGAAAGGGTTGTCAGGCCTTGGTTCAGGCTGCCCAGGGAATATTTGGATTCTCCATCCCTGGAGGAATTTAAAAGCTGAGTAGATGTGGCACTTGGGGACACAGGTCAGGGGTGAACACGTGGTGCTGGGTGGATGGCTGGACTGGCTGATCTTAGAGGTATTTTCCTACCTAAATGATTCTGTGACAACCAAATGTCTGGAATGGACCAGGGATGGACAACAAGCACCTAAATGATACATGGCTGGATGTGGGGAGTCAAGAACCTAAATTTACTGACTGTTTTTAACTGAAATCAAACCCTGCCATACCTAATCCTAAACTCTTCAGATCTGGGGGTTCCAGTGAATGGTAAAAATCTCCTTTGTGTCAATGCTATGGTTTAAATCCATCCCTGAGAGTTAAGGAGCTTTGGTAGGCTATGGTATAGAAAATGATGTCAGAACAAAATCTCAAAAATCATGGAATCACAGGATCACTCAGGTTGGAAAGGACCTGCAAGACCAATCCCCACCTTGTCACCCAGACCAGAACATTGAGTGCCACGTCCAGTCAGTCCTTGGACACCCCCAGGAATGGGCACTCCAAACCTCCCTGGGCAGTGCCAATGTCTGACCACTCTTCCCATGAGGAAATTTCTCCTGATGTTCAACCTGGACCTCCTCTGGCACAGCTTGAGGCCATGACAAATGTAGTAGGAGCCTCTGTATAAGTGGACAGAGGTAATTTATTTTTCCTCATCTGCATTCTCTCAGGTGTGTGGATGTGGAATGTTGCAGGGCAGGTGTGTACAGACAGGTGGGACAATCTCATTGTGCTTTGAGATGCCCTGACAAGACTCAGGAATTACCAACAAGTCTCAGCTCAACAGAGCAAACTTGCTGCAGGTCATTCTTTCACCCACGTGTCCCCTGAAGCTCATTCTTACAGGCAAGTTTCCTTTAAGAAAAAGTGATTTCAGGTTCCCCTTCCTAGATTAGATACTAAGAAAAATTTCTTGAGAGGAAGGGTTGTAAAGCTTCCCAGGGAAGTGGTGGAGTCACCATCCCTGGAAGTGTTCAAAAATTGTGTGGATGTGGCACTTGAGGACGTGGTTTTGTGGTGAGCGTGGTGGTGGGGCTGGGCTAACAGACTTGGCACCCTTAAAGGTATTTTCCAACCTTAATGATCCCATGATTCTGTGATTCCTGCCAGTCTGTAGAAGTATCTAGTTTATCAGCCTCAGCCCTGAGCCCTGTAACAGGGTTTGGAGGGGACCTGTCTGAGTGAACATAAACCAGTTGGGATGATAATGACACTGGGGGTGGTGGTGGTGTCAGAAGGGACTTTTCTCCCCCCTCCCAGCCATACATAAATATAGCTGGGGCAGGGGCAGGAATGCCTTTGTGAGGGGCTGTGTTTTTTGTTCCTGACCTCACCTGACCCATCAGCAAAATTCCCAGCTCACCCAGATTCCCAGTGTGCTCCTTCCCTGATGGCTGAGACAGGACAGCGTCGGTGAGAAACCAAGGGTCAGGTTTTGGCTCCTCCACAGGCTGCCCATGTGACTGCAGGCAATTTATTGCATCTCTCAGTGCCTCGGTCCCCTGCTGTTAATAACACATCCTTTCCTTTGCTGTGGTTCTGTCCTTGTCAGTTTAGATTGTAAATCCTTTAGGGCAAGAGCTGTCTCTTACTCTGTGTGCGCTCAGGACTCGGCACAATCCAACTCTGATCTCAGCAGAAGCCTTTTAACATTGCTATCATATAAATATCAGTGATACCTGGGAGCCAGGGTTCCTGGGTTCTGTGCTCTCAACCCTGCACTGAAGCCAGGGATGAGTATGTTTTACCCATTTCTAAAATAAATACTGTCTGGAATAGTGATCAGAAGGTTGAGGAGTACAGGATCTGTTTATGAATAACTTTAATGTGGGGTTGATATGGTGCAAGAGTTGAAAAGCCAGTTGGGAATTAATAATATGAATTAGATTTGGCTTCCTGATAAAAATCCTAAAGGAAAAAATGGAAGGGGTTGCACTTATTCATAGAACTGCTCCAACACCAGAGCAAAGGATTTGTGGGAAGTGTCTTGGCTCCACTCTCTGATTGTTATCCTGCTCCTTCACACTTCTCAGCCTTCTCCATTTGCTCCCATAACAAGCAAAGTTGTCCAGGAAGATTTATCCTGTCCATGTTCTGCTCTTTGCTGCTACAAACCCACCAAGGGAGCTCCCAAACCCCCTTTGGGTGCTGTCCCCTTCTCTAAGCACTGAGCAGTGACGTCTTTGAGCTGGTGACAGGGGGACCAGCAGCCCTGGAGGCTGCAAGGACAGAAGGTCCTGGTAGCTGTGGCTTGCAGGGACATGCAGACTGTGCTGTCAGTCTCACAGCAAGGGATTCTTCCAGCTGGTTTGGGCAGCAGGGCAAGATTCCCATGGGAAACGTGGATGGAGCAATGAATAGAGTGAGGAAGAGGAGGAAATGGTGGAGTTGTCCTGCCTGGTTGCATGGCCTGTTGCTGTAGAGATTCCTCTTTTGGACTGAGACCCAGGAGCTCCATTCCCTTGTCCAAACTGTTCAAGATGCTCTGGGCAGCTCAGTGCACCCTCAGGTGTGGGTCTAAAAGGGCAGATCTTCTTCATGCCCTGTATCCCACCTGGCAGCAGTCCATGGATATCTCTGATATCCTCTGAAACAGTGCCAGGTGCCTGTGAGTCTTACCCCTGGTCTTCAGCTTCTTTAGGGATGGCTTGGAGAAGCCAGCAGGAGATGCTGGAGCATTTCCAAAGGATGGAAACAGAGCTGGGGAAGGGTCTGGAGCATTGAGCTCTGATAAAGAGAGGCTGAGGGAGCTGGGAAAGGGGCTCAGCCTGGAGAAAAGGAGGCTCAAGGAGGACCTTGTGGCTCTGCACAACTCCCTGACAGGAGGGGACAGCCAGGGGGGTCAGGCTTTATCGTTTTCCCATCATCTCCTTGAATTTTCAGAGTGGCCTTGCTTTGACACCAGACACCTCTCAGCACTCAGTGGAACCCATGGATATCCAGGAGCAGCACGGCCAGCAGGGTCAGGACAGTGACTGCCCACTGTGCTGGAACTGCTGGGACACCTCCAGTGCTGGGGACAGCTCTGGGATCCTCCCAACAGGAGGGACATTGAGGGGCTGGAGCGTGTCCAGGGAAGGGAACAGAGCTGGGGAAGGGGCTGGAGCACCAGGAGAGGCTGAGGGAGCTGGGAAAGGGGCTCAGCCTGGAGAAAAGGAGGCTCAGGGGGGACCTTGTGGCTCTGCACAACTCCCTGACAGGAGGGGACAGCCAGGGGGGTCAGGCTTTATCGTTTTCCCATCATCTCCTTGAATTTTCAGAGTGGCCTTGCTTTGACACCAGACACCTCTCAGCACTCAGTGGAACCCATGGATATCCAGGAGCAGCACGGCCAGCAGGGTCAGGACAGTGACTGCCCACTGTGCTGGAACTGCTGGGACACCTCCAGTGCTGGGGACAGCTCTGGGATCCTCCCAACAGGAGGGACATTGAGGGGCTGGAGCGTGTCCAGGGAAGGGAACAGAGCTGGGGAAGGGGCTGGAGCACCAGGAGAGGCTGAGGGAGCTGGGAAAGGGGCTCAGCCTGGAGAAAAGGAGGCTCAGGGGGGACCTTGTGGCTCTGCACAACTCCCTGACAGGAGGGGACAGCCAGGGGGGTCAGGCTCTGCTTCCAGGGAACAGGGACAGAACAAGGGGAAATGGCCTCAATTTGAGCCATGGAAGGATTAGGTTGGATATTTGGAACAATTTATTCACTGGAAGGGCTGTCCAGCCCTGGCACAGCTGCCCAGGGCAGGATTCACCATCCCTGGATGGATTTAGAACATGTGTGTATGTGGCACTTGGGGACATGGGGCAGTGGCAGGCTTGACCCTGCTGGGTCAACAGTTGGACCTGATGATCTTTTAAGAACTTTTCCAAGCTCAATGATTCCATAATTCTATGATAATGCAGGGGATTGATCTCCACAGGGATTCCACTGAAAGGCAATACCACTCCTCTGGGTGGGGAAGGACATAAAAACTATGGGATAGGGTCTGTTCTAGACAAGAACTACTCATGGCATGTGCCACTTTCCTAAAGTTATGCATTTGTTCCACAAGGGGATAAAAAGGGCCAAATTAAGAGATGATGGGAACAAAACCCACCCCAGCCAGCTCTGGGAGCTCCCATTCCAGCTGTCAGATGGGAATGCATTCCATTTTAGCATGAACTTTGCTCCCCACAGGAAAATTCCTTTCCTGCCTGTTGGCATGGCACTACCACAGCCTCCATGTCCCCCAGATCTTTTCCATGGGGGAAAAACAAGTGATTCCTCAAAACCACTTCTCAAAATGACAGCAAGGAGGTGAGAGGCATCTGATAGGGAAATGATGCCAAGGAGATGGGAGACATCTGGTATCAGCCATCAGCTCTCAGCCAGTCGTCTGGACCCTTCTGTAGTCAAGGGAAGGAGACAGGAAACCCGTGGGAGGTGTTGCAGACACTTATCTGGAGATGGGATGAGTGGCTTTCTGGAAATCTCTCTCTCTGTTGATAACAGAGATGATGACTTTGGATCAGCTTTCCCATTTTTGATCAGCTGAAGAATGGAAATCCCATCTGAGGAGACTTGGGTCGACTGCAGTGGCTCCAGAAAGATTCCCAATCCCATGAGCTCGAGCTTCACAAAAAAAAAGCTGTGGCCAGCTGGAGCATCCAGGGCCACCCCAGGGGTTTGGGGAAGCAGAGGAGGGGAAACACATGACAGAAAACATTCCATACATGCCAGGGAGGAAGGCTGCACGAGGAAAACACGGGGAGAAGGATTTGATCCCAAAGCTACTTTAAAATGTGCAGGCTCATGATGGAACAGCCAGAGCTGCTCTCCCTTTGCTACTACAGACCTGTGCCCAGAGTGGGTCACACCCCAGGAACAGGAGGCCTTAGATGTGGCTAGAGCTATTGCTCCATGGCCTTTTTGGCTGTCAGATTGTGTTTGGAGAAGGCAAGGAGGAGGGGGAGGTCTTTTGCACAGGATAAAAAGGATTTGATGCTTTGGAGAATCCGTGGGGCAAAAGACAAAAATGCAACAACTTAAATGTGGGGGAGGTTCAAGGGGAAGGTACAAATTCTTCGCTAATTGGAGAAATTCTGAAGAAGGGTAAAGGGTAGGGTTCACAAAGGCATTGTCGAATGAGGGAGGTAGGGGGGAAAACTGGGTCCCATGGACTAATGAGACATGGAGTATTAGAGGATTTCCAAAGGGGAATTCCAAGCAAGGGGTTGGCACAAAATAGGATTGACAGGTAATTCAGGATAGATTGACGAGGTGGGTGGGAGGGTATAATTTTGGACTAAGCCATTAACCTGGGCAGTAACAGAACACAGAATTAACAAGCAGCACACTGCAACAGGCTCGGCGCCCTGCTTTTGGCTGTCACCTCAAGTGACAGGACACGCAGGCAGGGGGGTGGGAGGTGGGGACTTTAATTCCCTCCGGAGCCTGGAGATGACTCAAGCCTGCAGCATCCTCTTTCCAGCAGAGTGTCCTCACGAGACCAGGGTGGGAACCCAGCCCGTTGGCACCCGGCCACCCCGCACAGCCCCGGGAGCATTTCCGACAGCAGGGAATCGAGCCCTGGCAAAATCCTCCTGGGCCAGCCTTGGAGCCAGCAGCAAACCCTTCCTGACACGCTGCCGTGTCCCAGGAGGTGTTCCAGTGCTGGATATCCTGCCCAGCAGCCCCAACAAGGGAACCTGAGAGCTTTGTCTCCTCAGCCGGCTCGGGAGGAGTGGATGGGTTTGTCTGGGATGTTAGATGGCCAAGGTCAAACCCTGCCTTCAGAGAAGGGCTTGGAACTCACAGGAAAGGGATTGAACCAATGTGAAGGGGTTTGAACCCACAGGAAAAGGATTTGGACCCTCAAGAAGGAATTTGAACCCACACCAAGGCATTTGTACCAATAAAATGGATTTGAACGTGCAACGAGGGATTTACACCTACAGGAAGGATTTGAACACACAAGGATTTTAACCTACAGGAAGGATTTGAACCCACAGGGTTTTTAACCTACAAGAAAGGATTTGAGCCTACAGGAAGGGATTTGAAACCATAAGAAGGAATTTGAACCCACAGGAAGGGATTTGTACCAG
>VZTT01065221.1:7241-31995 GCA_013400855.1 Buphagus erythrorhynchus
AAACAGCTGAATTTCAAACGTTGACATCCACCATCCTCTGTTCTGGGTAAGCAGCATTCCAATGGCACTGGAGATGGTTAATCCTTAAAAAGTGGTGGTGATTACCTGAGTTTGAGAAAGCCCAGTGAGCCAGGCAAGAAAGGGGGCTCCAAAATGAAAAAAAAAAAGCTGCTAAAAGGAACGAGACATGGAGTTCCTGTTGGCTCAGCAGGGCCTGAAGGGTTTGGGAACATGGCATGGGCAGGCTGGGGCTGAGGGAGATGCCCAGAGAACACTTCAGGAGGATTGGTTGAACAGATCTGAAACACATCCCTTGATGAGTGCCCTGGAAAGGGCCCAAGGCTGCGGGGTGAGGGGGTGAGGGACAAGGACAAGGACAGCACACCCCACTGGCTGCTCCCAGGGGAGCTGCCTTCCCTTCAGCCAAAGGGAAAATGTCTCTGCACCAAAGGTCTGGGGGCTCCACGACACAGCCCGGGCACTGTGCTGTCTTCCAGGTCAGTAACTACAGCAAACCCCATTTTCTGTAAAAGGATTTTTCTAACTGGCACAAGGGGGGTGGCACCATGGCCTGGAGAAACCAGCCCAGCCACACATTTCATGAAATCCCCCAGAATTTGTAATGTTCTGTGAGCTGAATGAGAGGCACCTTCAGCTGTGCCTTCAGTCTCACCCCTCACACACACACACATTATTTCTGCTCATTTCAATCCAACCATCATTTCCATTCCAGAAAACAGGCCTGACATCACAGACCTCCTCAGGGATGCACAGCTCAGGGAGTGCCCTCTCCTGAGTGCACTGGGGATGCATTTCAGGCTGCATTGGTGTGGACATCACCTTTGCAGATAAATACATGCAGAGGCCAGAGAGAGCTGGGCAGTGCTGGTGTGACCAGGAGTGGCAGCCCAGGTCACAGCCTGTGTGGGTCCCTGGGCACCATGGCTGTGTCCTCACTGAGGGTGACACTGGACAGTGACCACAGTGACCACTGAGCTGCCCAGCAGGGCTCAGGAGCCTGGCAGTGGCACTCAGGATGACCCCTGTGAATGGAGACTCCTCCAGTGTCCCAACACTGCCACCAGCTCATGTTCTGAACGTGACACCCAGGCCAGACCCACGGGAGCATTTCCAGTGATATTTGTGCACTCCCCAGGGCTGGCACATTCCAGCTTGGCCCAGGGGAGTGTCCACACTATCTTCAGATCCTTCTTGAGACTTAAACCCCTCTGCATCCTCCTGCTCCGTGTGCCCTGCCATGGACACAGCCCCAGGTGTATTCTCCAGCTCTCTTCCCTTAGCACACAGTGATTCCACAGCTGGATTACAAGGTGTGATAAAGCACATCTTATCCCTGAAGAGCTCTTGATAGAAATTATATCCATTTAATAATTTCTTTAACCTTTCTTTAAATGGGAACATTCTGCCCCTCTCTGGAACAGCTACCTCAGGTGCTTCATTGGGTATAAGACAGCCAAGATAATTTAATTGCATATTTTTAAGCTGCAGTTACACACAGTGGGCCCAGTGCCAACCACCAGAGCATTCCCAGTCCAGGGAGCTCCTGAGCTGCCCCTTCCTTCCCTGTGGGCAGTGCCCTGCTGGGGGCTCCATCCCCACCCACCCAGCCCTGAGGAATAGGGGAGGAATTTCTCCTTTCCCTTTCTGAGGAGCCCAGTTCAGCAGACAAGAAGGGGCAGGCTCAGGGGTTTAGAGCTGCTAATTGGGCACCCATAGCCAGGGACATTCCTCTCTGCTGGGAATGGTTGGCATGGGATTAGTTATACACGGATATTCACACTGGCATGCATTTATATCGCAGCAGAGCTGGAAAAAAGAGAATTTCTTTTTTCACAGGCTAATTTCACATAATGACAAAGCAGTTCTGACTTCCACAAGAGCACATTTCACTGCAGTCACGAGACCTTTTCAATCTTTTCTTGCTCACAGCCCAGCCAGTTTCACTGCTCCTGCTGCACTGTTCAGTCTAATTTTACATTTTATTTTGCTAAGCAGCAACTTTCTTAAATGCCAGCGAGAACATCTGTCTTCTCTCCATCACAAAGAGACAAAGGCATCTGTCAACACGAGGCTGTGTCAGCCAAATGCCTGCTACATTTAATAGTCAAAAAGCTGCTTATCTTCAAACTGTTTACTCAGTTTGGGGAAATACTCTGCACACAGAGCCCTTCTGAGAGCCTCAGAATCAAGGTTACCTTTTTTAACCCAGGAAAACACAAAGCTCTGCTCTCCTGCTTCCTGAAAATAGTAAAATACTGTGGGTTGAGCTGTGTTAATGACATCTGGCTTGTGTGTTAAAATATTAACAATATACCACTGAGGTTAGAGTAGTCCTAGGTAGTTAAAAAATTCAGGATTTTTTTTTTTGCTTTCAGAGGAAAAAATTATTCAACACATTTAAAAGAATAAATTTTTTCAGGCCATATCTAAACCTTTGCTCTCACTGTGATATTCACTTACATTTTGTTTTTCTGAGAGGGGAGTAGAGATGAAAATAGTGGAAAGAACTGACAATACTCATGGATCAAAGCAAGGGCTTTTCCTTTTCCTTTTTCCTTCTAAGGGATGAGTTCTTGGGCTCCTGCTAAGAACATCCTATAGGAATTCTCAGCTCATCTACTTCCCCAGAAGAAAGTGTGAGCTCAAACAGCACCACAGGGATCAAAGGCTTTTCTCTTGATTTCCCTGACATACCTGCAGTGAAGCTGATGCAATTTTTACTCCTCACAGCTCTGAGGAGTTCCTGGCCCTGTCCTGGCTGCTCCAGATGTTCTGTTCTGTGCTCTGACACAAACACAGCTGCTCAGGACACACACCCCAAATCAGAGCTGCTAAACATAAAGTCACCTTCTGCTGGGAAGGTTTTCACCTTAATACCAACCTGTTGTCACTTCTCTCTCCTTCCCAGTGGCTCTCACACCTCCCTCAGGAATGGAAAATCAAGTTTAAAAGAAGTAATTTATTGACCTGCAAGTCCCATTCATAAAATAACAGCAATGACCAGCAGACCTAGTTCTTAAATGTAAGCAATATTCTCATTTTTTTCCCCAGAACTCAGTCACACATAGGTTCATAATTCACCTTTTGCTGTGAGAAAGCCCCAAGGATACATCAGAAAAGTGTCCAGAGGAAAATAACATCTAAAAGCACTCTAGTAATTTTCTTTGTTGTGATAAAGATGGGACTGGCTGAACACAGGCCAAGAACAGGGCCCAGAATCATCAACCATCTAAAGGTAAAATGCACTTCAGCTTTTAAAGATGTTGCATAAATTGTCCTATTTCAGAGTTCTTTGTTTTGCTCCCCTCCTCTGACAGCTAATTCAGCCTCCAGCTCCCTGGTCTGGGGAATGTAATTAATGCCATTAACTCAAAACCAAGAATTGCAAAGCCACTATTTAAGAGAATCCCAGGGCTTGTTTTAAAGATTTTCATCAGATTTCCTCACAACAGAAAATAAAGCTTTGGTTGCTGCCAGGCTTACAAATGCAGGCTGTGAGTCAAGCTCTGACCTTTCAGGATGATGCAAAATCAGCAGCATTAAATCAAATCATGACTTTGCTGACATGTCTGTACCTTTGAGTGATTAATCCAACAAATAAACAATTTCTGCCTGGAAATGCAGGAAAGAGGAGTGTGGGATTCTGCTCCTGCTCTGCCCTGTGACAGCTGAGCTCTGGATGCACTTTTGGTCCTACCAATTCTCACAGGAAATGTGAAAAATGCCCAGGCAAAGGCTGAGGATGAAACTCAATACAGATCCACCCATCAGAGATCATTAAAGACAAACCAGTGAAGGCAGGAAATATTCTCTGGTTAGATGAAAAGTTTGTTCCTTTTAACAGTGCCCCATGACAGAGCCCATCTCCTCTCTGTTCTGTCCTTCTGGGACACATCCCCAAAGCAAATTACATGGATTTTCCCTAAGAGAAGTGTCCATTTTACCAGCACAGCTAAATTAGCCCAACACATCACTCTGGACTTCAGAGATTTCTTTACACAACTCCCCAGCCATTTGAAAATTGGTTTTCTGCCTTTCTAATGTTAAAGAACAGATACAGAGCATTGCTTTTATATTGCTTGCACAAATCTCCACTGCTGTGTGGCTGCACAGACACCCAGAGACAACAAAACAGAGCAACATCAAAGTGTTGCAGTGCCTGGAAAGCTTTCTTGCCATCAGTTATTTGGGTTATAACTGATGTGATCAATTCTAAAAGATATCTCACAAATTATGCACTCTCAACACTCAGAAAATACATCACTTGAATTTTTCAGGAGGGAAATTAAAATCAGGTTATTCCAAATAATGACATTTGGAATTCATTCTGTTCTTGAGGCATTTAGCTTCACATTTTCAAGTCTTTTTGACACGGCCACAAAACAGATGGGTTCATTTTGAAATGAAAGAAAAAAGAAAACAGATCCTTGGGAATTGGAAGAACACAAAACAACAAAACCCCAGCGCTGGGAGAGCAGCAACATTTTGAGAGTTGAGAAAGCTGCAATTTACCCAGGCTGGTGAAAAGCAAAGATTGTCCCCTCAGGAAACCTCCACTGCTGAGCTCTGCATCCCCAAAGTGGGAATCAGCTCCACCCCAACCTCAAACCCAAACACTGCAAGGAGTCCCACACAGGATGGTGTTTGAGGAGCACAGGGATTGTTCACAGCATCACACAGAGAACCTTCCAGATCCCTGTTTATTTATTCAGCTTCTGGCTGGGGAGTCTGCTTCAGCAAATCTGCTGCTTTAATTGCTCTGTAGGTACAAATTCAGAACAACACTCCTGCCCTTGCTGAGAGCAGCAGAGGAGCTGGGTGACAGGAGAGAAGCAGCACTTCATTTCTGCCCCAGGGAAGGTGAAAGCTGCTGGGTGTCCCTTTGAAGCCTTACAGCCACTGTTCCCTGTAGTTCCACACGTCTGCAAACCCCACAAGAGTGTGGGAACCCCCCAGAAGAAAAACATTGATGGTGAGCTCAGGAGAAATCCCTAGAGCCAAACCCTGGGCAGAAAAAGGGATGTGCCAAGGCCTGTCAGCAGCCAGGGAGATGGGCTGGAGATCCTCAAAGCAGTGACAATACCTGAGCTCCTCAACCAGTGACAATACCTGAGCTCCTCAAAGCAGTGACAATACCTGAGCTCCTCCAGTGACAATACCTGAGCTCTCCAGTGACAATACCTGAGCTCCTCAAAGCACTGACAATACCTGAGCTCCTCAATCCAGTGACAATACCTGAGCTCCTCAAAGTGACAATACCTGAGCTCCTCAACCAGTGACAATACCTGAGCTCCTCAAAGTGACAATCCCTGAGCTCCTCAACCAGTGACAATACCTGAGCTCCTCCAGTGACAATACCTGAGCTCCTGAAAGCAGTGACAATACCTGAGCTCCTCAACCAGTGACAATACCTGAGCTCCTCAAAGTGACAATACCTGAGCTCCTCCAGTGACAACACCTGAGCTCCTCTACCCAGTGACAATACCTGAGCTCCTCAAAGTGACAATACCTGAGCTCCTCCAGTGACAACACCTGAGCTCCTCTACCCAGTGACAATACCTGAGCTCCTCAAAGTGACAATACCTGAGCTCCTCCAGTGACAACACCTGAGCTCCTCTACCCAGTGACAATACCTGAGCTCCTCAAAGTGACAATACCTGAGCTCCTCCAGTGACAACACCTGAGCTCCTCTACCCAGTGACAATACCTGAGCTCCTCAAAGTGACAATACCTGAGCTCCTCCAGTGACAACACCTGAGCTCCTCTACCCAGTGACAATACCTGAGCTCCTCAAAGTGACAATACCTGAGCTCCTCCAGTGACAACACCTGAGCTCCTCTACCCAGTGACAATACCTGAGCTCCTCAAAGTGACAATACCTGAGCTCCTCCAGTGACAACACCTGAGCTCCTCAAAGTGACAATACCTGAGCTCCTCCAGTGACAACACCTGAGCTCCTCTACCCAGTGACAATACCTGAGCTCCTCAAAGTGACAATACCTGAGCTCCTCCAGTGACAACACCTGAGCTCCTCTACCCAGTGACAATACCTGAGCTCCTCAAAGTGACAATACCTGAGCTCCTCCAGTGACAACACCTGAGCTCCTCTACCCAGTGACAATACCTGAGCTCCTCAACCCAGTGACAATACCTGAGCTCCTCCAGTGACAATCCCTGAGCTCCTCCAGTGACAATACCTGTGCTGGGACAGCTCCCAAAGTGGGGCAGCCCTGCTCCAGCCAGCCTCCATCCAGCTGTTTTTCCTGGCTCTCCTCCAGGTTCCTCTCCTTCTGCCCCTTCATATCTCCCATCTAGACCTGGAACAAGGGAGGGAAGGAAAACATTAACCTGGTAGGACAAAAGAATTGCTGGAGCTCCACTACAACAGAGATTTGGGGCAGTGGGCGAGGCTTTCAAAGCATTTTTCAGTTTGTTTGCTCTTCTCTCATAATGGAAGTTTTGTACTTTTTTTTTAGTGAAAAGTTTAACTGGGGAAAAGAGCCAATGACAACACTGAGAAAGGTTTGTGAAACACAAAAATATCACTAACACCACTGCAGAGCCCAACAAATTACAGGTCATGGCAACTTATTTACACTTGGTACTTAGTTCATGAACACTGCTCTGTAGTTCAGTCAGGAAGTGAACAAAACCCCCTTTTTTTATTCTCCTCTGGAGTATATTTATAATATATGATCAGAATTAATAAATGCTTGTTAATTAAGAACATTAAAAAAAACCCAAGCCTAATTCTTACTTGTTTCTTAATTCTGTTCCATTACCAAAGTCAAGGCACACCAAATGAATCCAAAGCTCTGGTTTCTGGGGACAGAACTTTAAATGTCAGTGCAGGCCTGGGAGGACACAGCCAACATTTCCTGCCCCTCTCAGCCTGGGCTGCTGAGCTCTTCTACCCCCAGTTCCAGCTGAGTGTGGATCTGAATCCCTTTGGGATCACTGACTGTGAGACAAAGCCGAGCTCCTGACACTGAGATGGGTAACAAACACTAAAAACCAGAAACTCCTTTTAAAAAAGGAGCATTCCAATAACATTTCCTTTCTTGCTGTAGTTTTCCATGAGGATACCAAAGCTCTTTGGTGACTCCTCTCTATTTCAGCTGCTTTGTTACACAAAGCCCAGTGCCCATCCTGGACATTGCCCAGAACACACCTGCAAGAAAGAGCCCAACTGAAACAGAGAGCACTTAAAAGTTAAGAACAGATTTATTTAATCCTCTTTTACACACATAACTTTTAAAAATACATGCTTAGTGTAAGATTGTCTTTACATTTGACATCAGACTTCTCTCAGAACTTTGAAACCCAGTTTAGGACACCATCAAAGAGCATCCTAAGCTGGGCATCCAAAACCAGAGGCAAATGAATTGCAGTATCTGCTCCTGGAGCAGTTCTCCAAACTCAGCTGCAGGGCACTGACAATGTTAGAGGAGAGCAGGGCTGCAGCCCCTGCATAATCTGCACTATTTATTCCCTTGCCCAGCTGCCTCCACTGAGCTTGGTCTTGCTCTGCCAAGCCCTTGCTCTGCAGAGTGTGCTCTGATCCAGCTCAGACACTCAGAGCCTTTCCCTGGCCTCACACAGCCCAGGGAGTTCTGTCCCATCACCTTCCCATGGCTGGGACAGTGACAGGACAACGTGACAACAAGCAGTGTTTTTAAAAAGCCCAGTAATGAATGACATTAAAGTCCAAACTGTGAAAGCTGGGAAGTAACACCTTGGCTTAGAACATTTCTGAGATCACCTACAACTAAGGCAGCAGAACAATTTAAAAGCAGTGCTTTGGTCACATGTGAAACATGTTGTGCTGCACGTCCCCACGTCCTGAGTGTCACCCCTCCTGACACCTCAGTGACATTTCAGTCCCATTCTTCTCCAGTATCTCACATCAACAGGTATTTTGTTATTCTCTGCTCCCAGAGGACTTTTAGGAATTGCTATCCTGAAGTTATCTCTCTGAATCTCTTAATGACATTTCCAAATACTATCCACAGGAAAAGGAATGAACAGATCCCATCATGGCTGGAAATGAACCCAGAATCTGCCCAGCCACAGGGCAGAGCTGGCCATGAACCAGTGACCTGCTCCAGCCCTCCCTTGCAAATCAGGGCTAAAAAAAGCCTGGCTTAAGCTGGTAGTGCTGCTAAACTCAACTGAGTTCATAGGGCAGAATTTACAGCTCAGTCAACTACTGCCCAAGGAAAAATCACAGATAGTGGCCAAATGCATGCAAGAGACATGCAACAGCAAATGTTTTAATTAGAGAAAAATTGCCTTTGTGTAACCAAATAATTGTGATGTTATCACATTCACACCACCTGCGTGTCAGTGGCCCCGACTTGGTGCCAAAAATGATAAATCACTGGGATACATCAATAGGATATATCCACTGGGGGGGACTTGAGTGAGAGCTTTCTGTAAAAGGAATTTATAAGGTAATTTAGAAAATAAAGGACCCAAGGGAAACTCAACAGCAACTTTAGCAAGGTAAGAGGAATTAAAGAAAAAAAAATTAAGAAAGAGATACTTTTTTTAGAACTTCGGTCAAACGTGTCATCTGAAAAATAACTTTAATTTAATAATTTAATTTTAATAGCAATGGCAGATTTGGACATGACTGGAAGAAAGTCCATTACCTGGAGCATCCACTGACCCCACTTCTCCTGGAGCTTTGCTTTAAACATCACCACAGAGGCTGTGCTGCTCAGGGAGAGCCCACCACAGGCAGAGGCAGCCCCAGAGGTTCTGCTGCTCGGGCTGTGCTCAGCTCCAGAGCTGCTGCAGTTCCCCCAGCAGCCCAAAGAAAGGGACCCTGTGCTCTGCACAATGACAACCAAGCCAACACACAGGAACCCCCTGCATCCATGACCCAGGCACACACACATTCCTGCCATGGCCAGAATTCCTGAGAGCAGCTCCTGCTGCAGTGAGGTGGCCGAGGGCTGCTGGCCAAGCAGGGAACAGCTGCCCAGCTGCCTGTCCCCCCAGACCTTCCTGCTGCCACCCCTGCCTTGGGGACACCCTGCACTCCCAGAGCTGCTCCTCACCCACCGAGCACCCACACACGGCTGTCCCTGGGCAGGGAACTCTGGCATCCACCCTGGAGCTGCTGTGGTGCAGGTGCAGGGCTGGCAGGACCATTCACTGTCCAGGAGAGTGAAATGACACCTTTTGTTTGCATTAATTCCAAAATAATGCTGGGAAACAATGCTCAGACCTTCTCCTCCCCTCTCCAGTCCAGGAGTGAATTAAAGCTGATTTACACCAGCAGAAGCTCTCCAAAGGGCTGGCTACAATGATTTCATTCATAAACAGCTGGAGTATCAACATGGATCTCCCATTTGAAGCAGCATTGGTGATTTCAGCAATTCAAAAGGCAAAACCATGGATCCTTGGAATGGCAGGGCTGCCTTAAGGAATGAAACCCCCTCATCCCTCCCCCCCACAAAAAAAACCTCAAAGTAGGGCTGGGAGTATTAAAAGCAAAGGCAGGAGCCTAATTTAGGAAAGCAGCAATTCCAAGGGGAGCTGCTGGTGATGTCACAGCACTTAAACGTCGCCTGAGTCACAGGTTCCTGAGGAAGTGGCAACACCTACGGGATTACTGGATAAGAGTCAGCCTTGGAAGCACGAAATGAAAATAAAGACACTCACAGACAAAGCAAAAACCTCAAGGAAAACCGTGGCTGCTTTAGAGAATCCCTCCCTGCTAATTTGAGGGAAGTCTGTCCCTGGAAATGAACGTGGGTGTCACTGAGAGCCCTCCCTCAGGGAGGCACTGGGGATGTGGGGAATAAAGGGAAAAAGAAAAGAAAGAGGAAAGAAGGGACACCAAAACCCATCAAAACCCAGGGTCCAAATGCTTTCAGAGCAGCAGAAATAGAACCAACCTTCCTTCCTTCCCTCCCTCCCAACGAGGAAACAATTTCAGCAGCTCTGCTCCCTTTAGCCCACACTGGCTTCAGCTGGGAAGCAAAAGCATCCCAGCAATGAGACTCTAGCTTGCATTTCACATGCCTTGGACCTTGCAGTGCAGGATGCATCAATGCAGCTTCTGAGAGGTGAGTGAAGACCATCAGACCAAAAGAGAAATGAAGGCAAAAAACTACAGATCTCCAGTTTAATGTCTCCCCTTTCCTACTCCCATAGTGCAGGATAGTATTCCACTAACAAATCAAACAATGAATCATTCTGCTGAGATCTTGCAAAAGTCAAGTGTCCCAGTGCCAAAGACTGAAGTTACACACGAGCCTGAATTTTTGCATGCTCAGACTACTGAAGCAGCAACCCACAGCCAAGGAATGTAGGAACAGAAAGGAACTGGATGGGAGAGAAGGGAAATGACAAGGGATAATTTTGGAAAACTCATTGATTTGGATTTGATGTGGCTTTTGATTTGGAGCAGCACAGCACTGTACAGTTGCTCCTGTCCTTTCCTGTTAGCTCACTACAATATTTTGTTAAGAAGCAATTTGACATTTTTTACATTTCAAATGAAAGGCACGTGTGCATGTGACCTTCACTGCAGAGACAAAGCCCATTGTGCTTCCTATCAATGTCCTACACAAACATCCACGCACAGAGCAGGAGGAAGCAGGCATTCAGAGAGCTGCAGGAGCTGGATGGAAGGAGTGTGTGCTCCCTGCCAGCCAGGAAACTCAGCCCAGGCTGTTTTTAGAACTCCTGATTGTCCTTTTTCTCCCTAAGCCCAAGGAGCTCCAATGGCTGGATTAAGCAGGAAGGACCTGTGCTGGTGAAGTTCTGACAAATAACTGGTGGGTTCTGAAAACCTACCCTAAATAATTCCACTGCACTTGACAAAGTGCTAAGGTTAAGTCACAACAGGCTGATGGTAATTAGTGAGGCTGCAATTAGAGCTTGAACTTAAATATGGTTGGAGCAGACATCTGCATCCTCATCCTGGGGTGAGATCATCTGCACTGGGAAATGAGGTGGAAAAACTGCTGCCCTAAGACATGGAATACCTGAGGGTGCTCAAAGCACACCCCTGCCACTCCAGCTTAGTGCTGGTAATTCTTTTGGGAGGAGCTTCAGCCTGGTTAAAATAATCCTCAAGTGACTCATTCCAGGGATTCCTTCCCAAGCTGGACTGGTGGAAGGATGAGGATTGCTGGGAGTCAGTGCTGGCCTGAAGAAAAAGGGGGCTACAGAGGAGCACAAGCCACAGCCTGGTTGTTATACCTTCAACATGGCAACAAAACAATAGTTTTGACCCATGATAACTGAGAATAAATCCCAGAGAGATTCTTGATAGATTATCAATAAAAGTAAAATGAGAGAAAAAAAAAAAGTCAATTAACTGTTAGGGTTTTTTACTTCCAAACCTGCCAAGAGTTGCACAGGTAAGAAAATGAACTTTCCAGAAATGATTACACTGGAAAGCTGAAGAGGCAGCAGAGAGGGCAGGTCCAGATGAATTTCAAACCTAGAGCATGACCTGTGTGGTGTTTTTAGGCTCTGGAGAAGGCCCAGGCAGCTGCAAGGGAAGGAGGGATGGAAATGGGACAGGTAGGCAGGGTTTTCATGGGTTAGGAATTTACACCCTGGCACAGTCCAAAGTCCTCCTAGTGTAGTATTTCTGCCTTTTAAAACAGCTCATCCAGGTGCTCTGCAAGAGCAAAGGTGCACAACAGCCTCTGGAAGGAAAGTTTCATTCTGGCAGGGTATGCATGAGCACATCAGCTGCACTGAAAATGGAATAAAAAGAAAGAAAAAAAGGAATTAATGAAGCCAAATGGTAACAGGCTGGAGACATCTTCCAGACTCTGTTTCTTATGAAGTCAGCTAAAATTTCCCATGTTGCAAATACTTCTTTAATGGCTCTCTTTGGAGTATAAACGCTTATTTGTTTCTAAGGAAAGCCTTGCATTGTTATTTCAAAAAGAATATTCCGAGTTTGGCAGTAAAATGCCACCACTGAGCTGCTCCTGCTCTCTTTTCCTGTGCCCCCTGAATGCAAAGTCCCAGAGCAGCAACCCCTGAGCCAGGGACACCCGGAATGGCCTGGAGCACGTGGAAGGAGCAGACAGGCTGGCTGTGTGCCAGCCTGAAATGGATTTTCTCCTGCAAGAATGTGAGCAATCCTTCCTATTCCCACAAGAACTGAGAGCTGGGACTCACCTGGACCTCTTAAAGCTTGGTTATACTTTGAAGAGGAACTATATAAAAATAACCTCATGGATTGTGTGAGAGGCAGAGTGTCCTTGATCACCACCAGTGACCTCACCCATCCCTGGCCTCGATGAGAATTCTGCACAGCAAAGTCTGTTCCCAAAACCCATCTCAGAATCTCACTGGTTTTATGGTGTGGCTGGAAAAAGGGACAGAAACTCGAAGGGAAATTGGGAGCTGGTGAGTTCTTCGTGGCCCAGCACAGTCCCAGAGCAGTGGGAGGCTGGAGCAGCAGTGGTGAGCCTGGAAGGGCTGGAGTAACCCTTGGACTTGATCACCTGAAGGGTCTTTTTCTACCAAATGCTTCTCTGATTCCATCACCAATCTCAGCTATGCAAGTTAACAGATATCCAGGAAGAATTTGTCCACTAAGAGGGAGAAACAAGTGTTATCTCATGATTCCACAGAGCAAAGCTCAGAAATAAAACCCACTTCAGTGAGTTTTCTACAACAGCACAAGTGAAAAACTAAAATAAAGTTTTATCGATGGCAGAGTCACTCAGTTTTGCAAATACTTCCATTGCATCTATTTAAGGTGAGTAGCCAGGATATATACAAAGAAACAAGATTAGAGTCATGTAATGTCAAGGGGTAGGAAAGGACCTTGAAGATGATCCAGTGCCACCCCCTGCCATGGGCAGGGCCATGCAGAAAGTGGGATGGGAATATCAAAGATGACAAAATGGAAATTCTGGTTTACCTCACTGGGCTTCTCTAAGGACACAGGGAAGGGAAAACATTTTTTCCAAGCTCAAACTCAATGATTTTAAGGCCTGGAAGACTCACTGCAGTTTCCTTTGTTGTGCCAAAATACCTGCAGTGCTGCTGCCTTTTACTGAAGCAGAATCTCCAGTTCTTGGGAGCCATCAGCTTCCTGGGAATGAAATCCTGTGGTTCCTTCCCAACCAACCTGCCTGGGCCATCATGAACCTTCCTCCATGGATGTCTGGGATTTTCCCATTTGTGCCCTTCTCCCTTACATATCCCAGTGCTGAAGGCTTCAGACTCAGAGCAGCCACTCTGGGAAGGGTTCTGGCCATGGCTGTGATGGCACCAGGGCAGTCCCCAGCTGTCCCTGAGGGAAATCCATTCCCCATGGTTCCAGGGCTCCAAGGAAGAAAACTCCCACAGAATCCCAAATTCCTCACTCTGATGGATGTGGTTCATGTAACAAATTCTAAACTTCAGCAGAACACACTGCAGGGGTGATACTGAAGCAAAACTCCAGCTGGCAGCAGTGTGAAATCACAACAGAAGCTGTCATTCCATCAGCTTCTTTAATGCTCAAGTACAAAAGTGGTGTCAGAGCTCTCCACTGAGATTTTCTAACAGAATTAAATGTCCCCAGATGAGGCATAGGAGTGGCACAGCTGCAGGCTGCCATAAAATGCCACTAGATCCCTACTAGATAATTTAGGAATATGAGCAGGATCCTCTTAGGCTGCTCATTCCCTTTTCCCAACAGATTTGGTTCATACCTGAAAAGCTCTGGCTGGGCTCCCCAGTGAAAGTTCAGGGTCTTCACTGTTTCCTATTTAAATTTACTGTTTAAAAGGAATCATAAATAGCATTTTATGAACTGTTGACTGGCACCAATGGAGAAAATTCAGTGTTTTTCTCTTTGGTGGTGGCATGGTGGAAGAACTCCTGGCAGCACAAATAACATGAAAATCCCAGCTCCTCCATGAAGAAAGGGAAAGTTCAGCTTGTCCCATTAAACAGCAAGCACTGGAGCTGGGGTCTGTGCAGAAATCCTGCATGAAGTGCACACAAGGCAGCAAATAAATGTATTTATCTGCTATTAGTATTTGAATGTACATTCATTCATTCATTGGAATGGATTCTTGGGATTTCTCACTCAGTAAATGCCCAGAAATTCAGGAAAAGCAAAAGAAGAACAATTCTGGTCCACAAGGAGAAAGAAAACAACATTTTAGTCAGGCAAGGGAAGTTATTGCAAGTCAGAGGGCAGTGTTTGTGCACATCAGGCACATCTGGGAAGCACAGGGACAGGGAAGAGCCTGGCCTGGAGAGCTGGTGGCACTGGAATGGCAGAGGTGAGGAAACATGGGAACATGAACCCTGAGCTCTGATCCCTCCTGCCTCCTGTCCCCTGCACAGACACTTCCCAAGCACAGTTCCAGGCATTTCAAACAATTATTAATGTTTACCAGGCTCAGAAAGATGTGCAGCTTTCAAGTCTCAGATAACCCCAAGGTGCAGAGCTGCTCACACTCCACGGGTCAGCAGCTCCCAAAGATACAAAAAGCAGATTATTCCCTTTAAACTCTCCTGGCACCAACCCATGGCTCCAGCTGGACTATGGCATGGCTAAAAACATGGCTGCAAAGCCATGATGCATTTTAACTGCTTTAAAAATGCAGACTTCAGGGTTTCAATCTCAGTCCTCAGTGCCTGACCAGCAAGAGATGATTTGCTCTGATTACCAGCTCTGATTTCCAAAATATATTGCATTCATATATATTTTTATATTACACTGAAGTTACCTAAACTAGACATTTCCCTAGGTAAGAAATAATGTAAATATAATGGCTATGATAATAAATAAACAGAAATAATGGCTATTTTAGACAATAAGGGCTATTTTAGACACTTGGTGCAAATCTCAGCAGGTTTCACTAAATCTTCTTTCCTGATCAGAAGATGGGAGTTGCAGATATCCTTGACCTGACTGAACTTCTTCTGAAGAGAGAGAAGTTGGGAAATTGTCTATAAAAAAAATCTTCAGAGCTTATGTCAAGGAAGGAATGAAAATAATTGGATTGACCAACTAATTTTCATAATATATCTGGGAAATAGAGGCTGCTTGGCAGATAAAGTGATTTGCATTTTTTCTAAGTGAGTTAACTCATAAACCTCACAATATAAAGCTATGAAAGGGATTTCAAATTTCCTTCTAAAACCTATTCCAAGTTAAGACCAATAGATTCACTTTCAATTAATTTTGCAGTAATGCAGTTTGATATTTTCAAACTCCTTTTTCCTCAAGCTATTCTTTTAAACTCAAGGATTCTCAAACTCCTATTTGTGCTCAGCCATAATCTCTGAAGCCACTTGAAAAAATTAAATGAACCAAAAAGGAAAAGAGAATTGCTCTTTTTGAACACCTGCAAGGTTCTGCACGACCACACCCAAGAACAGCAAAGTCAGAGAACAAATTTCTCATTTCAGTGAAGCACTTCCCTACAGGTTTTGACTGAATCAATGACCCATCACCCCCTAAAGCAATTTTTTACCACATAACAGAGCCTCCTCTGAGCCTCAGGGGAACCTAATTGTGATATAAATGTTTTGGTCTTCCCTGGGCAAAAATCAGTCAAACCCCTTTGTTTCTACAGCATGAAAAGATGGGATTTTTACAGGGAATAACAATTCCATGGACACATCCAGAACAACTGCACCTGAAATTCATGTTTGCAAATAATTCCTGTGGTGGAGCAGCAGGATCAGGTCCTTACCCACTCCTGCCCACCTTTAAGCATTAAATTTAACTCCCAAGAGCAGAAAATGCTCAATCTTCACAAATTCCAACTAAAGTGCCCCAAATCTGAGAGAGATGAAAAAAGCCATTCAGAAATACTGCTTGGACATGGTTATTGACAAGCAAAATAAAACCTGGCCCAAACCAACCACCCAAATTTACTTAAGCAGCATTTTTTATATGTAAGCCGTATTTAGATACTGGGAAAAAAAACAAAAAACAACTAAAAAAAAAGAGAGACCAGGTTTAAACACAAGCACATTGCTCCAGATATTTACACAATAAAAATGAAAACATGGTGAGTTCTGTCCATAAGAGACTGCTTTGAAAGTGAAGTTATTCATGGCAAAAGGTGGGTTCTGTTTGTTTGTCTTTCCAGCAGTCAGGAGGGGTAAGCAATCATTAACTCCTCAAAGCAGAGATAAAAGGCAGGGCTGCAGTCCAGAGCATCCTCCTCCTCCTCAGCACCTGATTTCAAACTGTCTCATCATCACTCATGTCCCAGATCTGCAAGAAAAAAAGGAATTTTAGCTTGTGGAGTTGAAATATGCTCTTAAAACACTCTCAAAAATTCACATTGCTGTTTGAAAGGAATGATTAATAGCATTTTATGAACTGTTGACTAGCTCCAATGGAGCATTACAGAAAACTCAGTATTTTTCTCTTCTGTTAACAACCTACACACCAATAATTATTTGTCATCTTGGGGGTATTTTTAACATCTACTTTTCAGCGTTTGTCACTTTGGCTATTTGGTATTTATTATCATTTATAGATAATAAATAAATATGGCTATTTGCTCTTTATTATCATTTATAGTGAGGCTCAGATCAAACCCCAAACATTTTGGGTTGGTTTGCTGATTCATTGGCACACACTCCACGTGAGTAATGACTTCTAATAAACAGCTAATTTTACCAAACACTGCAGAAATATTTCTAGACATTCATGAAGAATTAATGGGTCATTTTACACTTAAATATTAGAGCTCATAAACAGCAGCTTAAGGACAAGAAGTTATATGGAGATTTGTACCTTTCTACTGCTTAAAAAAGAATTCAACTACACCATCTCTTTTCTGCAGTATAACGTAATTGTACTTTTACTTTCTGACTTGCCCTTGGCCAGTAAGTGGTTATAGAGTGGGGAAAAAAGTGAGTATTTTCACAGAATATTGAGGTGTCCTTGTGAACACACTGAGGTGGAGTGGCAGAAATTCAGACCAGGGATTTGCAGAGCTGTCTGGGGGCAGAACACATTCTCACTGTATCCTCCAAGCTTTTGCTTCCTGAGAAACAGGGATGCTCCTGAACACTTTTTTCTGATATTTTAGAGGTTTAGTTCATGGCCAAGACCCTCTTTCCACCTGGCAGGGTCTAAGCTCAGGACTAACACAGGTACTCAGCCTTGAGCTGGGTTTAACACCAGTAACACCAAGTTTATAATTCATAAAACAGTGTCTCTGACTGGGAGCATTTCAAACTTGCCTGAATTATCTGCAGCACTTGTGGAGTGCTGCAGATGACACATGACAAGTGGTTTGGATGAGAAGCACAGAAATGCCATTTTTCCAGAGCACACAGCCCCCAGAAATCCCTCAGTGGCCACGACCTGACCAAAGGAGCAGCAGCATTTCTGTGTCCCAGGGGAAATCAAATTCAGTTCTTCTGTTCCAAAACACAACTTGTGTGCTGGCATCAAGTGGCCAGCTGAGTTATTCTCTCATTTTACATCCTGACCACTAAAATATCTGAAATCCCCTCACAGCAGAGCACGAACAGTTATTTAGGCTGTAAATTCTTCAGGGCACAAAGCAGTATTTTACATGCACACAGTGCCTGGGACAATGGGGCACTGTTCTCACTGCACTGGGTAGACAAATAAAAAATACAAATAACCCCTTTTCTAGACAGGCAACAATGCCTATTGACCTATAGCTTTAATAAACCCTTACTGGAAAAAGATGGACTATTTCTGGAATTTAAAAACGTTCTGAAAAAAGCTCTTCGAATCCAACCTAGGGAAACACAAAATCAAACATTTCTCTGCTGTGCTAGGAGCTGTGTAAAAGGAAAACTGCGAATGGCAAGATTTTCTCCATTCCTAGAAGCGGCACAAAATGGTGGTGTAAATCCTTATGGAAAATACTGAAGGAACAGTTTGTTTACAAAAGGAAAAAAAAGAGTTTTCATCCTGCCCTAGATGAGCAGCTTGGAGCCTGCCAAGGCAAACACAAATGTCCAGCTCGCCAGTCAGGGTCAAGGATGTGGAAAATAAATACAAAAAACAAAATCTTTAAATAGAGTTTAGGGTATGATTCAAGCCAGAGAAAAGCAGAAATCCCAAGTTCAGATGGTCCCCTTAGCCCAGAGCCTGAAAACAAAGCCCACAGACTGCAGCCCTGACAAGGAAATTCTCTCCTTTCTAAAGCACAGCTCTTAACAAAAAGCTTCTAACAAAAAGGAGGCTTTTAACAAAAAATGTTCACAAAAAACACTGAAAATGAGGTTGCCAGGTATTTAATCAACACTCAAACATCCTGGATTGAGGAGGATGATTTTTAAGTGTTTGGGAAGTGTCTTCCCTCCAGGAGAACAGTTTTATAAGACAGTTTACACTCCATGCAACCTCAGAGCAGTCAGAACCATTAAACCATAGAATGGCCTGGGTTGAAAGGGACTTAAAGCTCATTTTATTCCATGGGCAGGGACACCTTCCACTATCCCAAACTGCTCCAACCCAAATCCAACTTGGCCTTGGACACTTCCAAAATGCCAGCACAGCATTTTGTGTCCAATCTACAAAGGCTTACAAAGAACAAAGTAGTGGTATCTTAACAAAGTGCATGTGGAGGGAAGGGGAAAACACAAAACAAAAGGGAAAAATTCAATGCAGAAGTTAACAATTGCAAATTACCTTCAAGAAAACAAGCTCCATGGGATTGTGCAAAGGAAGTTGAGTGAAATACTGACAGCTAAATTATCACAGGCTCCTGACTAAGAGCAATAGATGTTTTAAAAAAAAGATGTTTAAACCTTAATAGATGATGACTACACAAACTCTGGGGATCACTTCAAAAGAGCAAACCTTTTAAGAGAGGAAATAAAATAAAAGCCAAGAAAGACAACGTGTGAAATGGCTGTCAGAAGAGTCTGATTTCCAAAGCAAGCTGTGAATTTGGATTTTTTCACGTCTCCTCTGTCCTGCTGCACACCTGGGTGAGGCAAACCCAAACACAGCTAGAGGCAAGGACAGGAGGAGTCACAAAAAGGGAGATAATGAAGCAGCTGTCAGCCCCACCCCAGCCTGCACAAACCTGGGCAGATTATCTGAATGCACCTGTTCCTTCTAATACCTGCTTTTATATTCAAACTTCTTCAGAGAGCTTCTTAAATTTCACATGCAAATTATGGCTATTCAGGAGAAGAGAAGGATTCCCACACTTGTTTTCTTGCAAGTCCAACTATAATTTTCATCAATAATAGGAAGAATGAGGGGAGGGAAGCCCACAAATTCCCATTGATTGATTTTCCACAGCCCCAGACTGCACATTCAATAAATGCAATGGAATTGAGAGTTTTGCATTTCCTCCCTAGCACCTGGTACCTGCAAACTGAACTTCCACAACAGCAGCTCCAAAATTGGTGCTCACCTAGCCAGGCTTTGCATCTTCAAATTAACATCTGTGATTCCAACAGATAACCACTGTTTATCTTACAAATAAACCTGCAAGGATAGAAATGTACCTTGAGGGCATTCTGAGAAGGTTCTTGTCTCCAAACTGCCAAAGAACCAAGCAAGCCCCACGTGTTGTTTTCTACACACAACTGGGATGAATTTACAGACACATGGACCCAAACACGCTGCCTTGGAGGAGCTGGAGGAGATTTTTTTATGCAAAGCACAGGATTTGAGGGGTTTTATATGCTTCACATATGGTGAGGAGTAAAGACTAAAATTCTAAAGGCTGGAAATGAAATGTTTCATCAATCAAACAGCACAGCTGAGGATCACATGAGAACATGGCTTGACAGAGCAATTATCAAATCTCAGTCTGTGATTTAGAAACAATCAGGATTTTTAATGAGAACGCATTCAAGCAACTTTTTGCTATTTTACAGCAATAAAACGTGAGTTTTTTGCTAGATATGAGGTAAATCATGTTCTAGCTCTGTGCTTTCCCACAGAGAAGATACACCAGGGTTTGGGGCAGCCTAAATCCCTTTCCAGTGTGGCTACTGGCTGAACATGCCCATGTGTGTGGGTCTGTGGCTGCATGTGCTGCAGTGCCCTGGCCAGAGCAGAACATCCCCCCTGGGGGACCTGCTCCATCCCTGGCTGCATCTCAGCAACAGCACCAGAAATGAAACTGCACCTTGAAATTCATTAAATCCCTGCAAGTTCCAACCTGCAGCCTTTGCAGACACACTGAGGGAGATGATTATAAAGTTCAGCACCCTCCTTTCATGGCTGTCCCTCTGCACTGTGAGCACTTCCCTCACCTCCCTCAAACCAAGCACACTCAGAGCATTTTCCATATTCAACAATTCCCCCCCATCCCCCTTTCCCACAGGAAAAAAGTGAACATCCAAGAGGAGCAGTGCTCTGCACTAAGGGGAGATTTGGCTTTGCTCAGAGCCTGCTCAGGATAAATATAAATAATAAATAATAGGGAGAATGAGGGGGGGAAAACCACAAATTCCCACGGATTGATTTTCCCCAGCTCCAGACTGCACTTCCAATAAATGCATTGGAATTCAGAGTTTTGCATTTCCTCCCCACCACAGTAACAGCTGGTACCTGCAAACTGAGCTCCCACAACAGCAGCTCCAGAGCTGGAGCTGCAAAAACCCAAAAACCCACCCAGCCTTTATCATTTTCCCATTTTATGACTTCTCCCATGGTTGCCTGCAGCTGCTGCTCCAACCAGGATCCACTTGTGCTCCCAGTGCAAGACCTCATCCTACACTCATCCCCCCAAATTTTTTTTCAAAACTACCTTCTAACTTCCTCTAATTCAACTATACCCAGAATCAGGCCATAATCTGAATAATCAACTATCAGATACTTTTTCCCTCAGCTGATACACAAATTTCAAACTTAAACACACACAGGGAAATTACCCTAAAACAAAAATCAAATCGAAGGCTTGTAAAAACTGCATTTATTTCTTCAAGCTGCTTTATTTAGGCAGCAGGTGGAGAAAAGGGTGGAGAATTTCTCCAGATCCCTGCACACAGTGGCCCCATCCCAGCTTGGCAGACAAATCCCTGGCATCCCTTGTGCCTCCACAAATTCTCTTTTCCTGTGTCTGCCCCCACAGCCTTCCCTTCACTATCTGGCAATAAAATCAAGTCCATCAACCTCACATCTTTTTTTTTTGGCTTTTTTTTCAATGCTGGTGGCCCTGACTGCTGCTTGTTTTGCCCTTACAGCCTTTCCAAAATTCTGTATTTTCAGCCCACAGCCACAGCTTGCAAGGTCAGGGTGATGGGGCATTCTCATTTTAATCTCAACAAACAGCAACTCTTCTACAGGTTCCTCTTGCATGAACATTTTTAAAATACATATACCTAAAAGCACAGAATGGTTTGGGTTGGAAGGGATCTTAAAGCCTAAATATCTTGTAGAACTGGTATCTGAAGGACTTTGAAAGCTATTTTTAAGTACAAAACAGAAAAAGGCAAGTAAACAGCACAGAAAATATTTATTTACAAATAAACTTTTAGCTAGAAAGTCTTTTTAGAATCTCCAGTTCCAAGCAGATATACAAACAGTAGCACCAAGCAGTAATTAATCCCTTCTGGGGCAGAGCAGTTTTCCCAGGTATTCATCAGAAAATGACATGAAAACATTCACAAAAAGGATTTTTTTTGGTCACGACTAACAATTAACGAAACAATACAAAAAAAAAAAAAGAGAAACAAACAAAAAATGCACACGAGGGTTTTTCTGGTATAAAAATGCCTCAGACAGATTTCCTTCCATTGTTCCTTGTTTTATGAGGGGAAAAAAAGTCCCAAAGCACAGAAGCAGCAAAGACAAACCCAATTTCTCTCCTGTCTGAAAGTGCTCTGAGCTAAAAGGACATTTTTCAGGGCACAGGACTGGAGACTTTCTACTACTCAGCCTTTTCTTCAGGCTCTTAAAAACTGCAAACAAGTGGGAAAATAAATAAACACACCCCCAAGCACGTTTGATGATTGCCATTATTCTGTTTTGTGGGGATTTTCAACTTCATTTGACTACCAGCAACAGGCAGCTACCCAAGGAGAACGTGTGCTTGAAGGAAGCCACAATTAATGGAAATTCTGTCACAGGAATGACTAAATCTGATAGAAAGCCTTTGACTGAAATGAAAATAAAACACTGTAGTATATAATAGTGTATATTTGAATTCTTCTATCACCTTCCCCCTTTGATGTGCCCAGATTTTACATTAAAAATAAAAAAATGTAAGTTTATATTCATCACATTTATAAGTCCTGCAAAAAAATTGATAACACAGACATAAAAGCAAATTTATTTTCAAGGCTTGTACAGGAAATGTGGATTGGATATATAAATGGATTTCAGAATAATTAAATAATTTCTACACCTGAGTCTGTGCCACTCCAGCTACCCAGATATATTTGTTTTGTTGTAAATTCATAATTTGCCTTGTCCCACTGCATCTTTTTACCTCCCAGTTGATGCAGAACTTCTGTCAAAAAATGAGTTTTCAGGTCATAACAATCAGAGAGTTGGTAGCTAGTGGTTAAAAATGAGCAGCAGATAACTCCACCACTGAAGTGCAGGAATGAACAACCCAGAAACAATGAAGAGATTATAAAAGATGGCACTTGAGGGACACAGTGCTCTAACATGAGGCACAGAATCCCTGAGCTCCAGAGACACCTCTGGAAATCATTTTGTCCATCCTTCACCCAAAGCAGGACCAACAGCCTCAGGTGTTCAGGCTCCTGTCCAGAAAACCACCACACAATTACACAATGGTTTGTCCAGCTGACTTTTAAACATTTCTGAGACTGCACAGCCTCTCCAGAGCCCTGCTCCAATGGTTTTACATCCAAATATGAGATTAAATCATCTCCTGAGACAAGGATCATCTTGGTTAAATTAGCCCATAGCTACCACAAATCCATCAATATGTCTTCTTTTATCATCATCATCATCATCATCATCCTCACCATCATCACCCTCCCAGTGCTTCTTTACAGCCCCAGCAGAGCAACACCCTCCTGGCAGGACCAGCACACTCATCCACCTTTCCAACAGCTCAAAGATGCTGAATTCTGCAGTTCTGTTCACCTAAAAACCACCTCATCCTCATTTATCCACAGAAATTCCAGCTGGCTGGCCAGGCAGGGCACGCTGCTGTGGAGAGGAACAATCCCACCACTCTCCATGGGATCAGAGATTTTGGGTGGCAGAAGGAACTTGGATTGACATTTGCACATCAGATCATCAAGGGACACTGTCCCTGAGAACTGGGAAAATCTTCCTCTTCTTTTCAAAAAACTCCCAAGTTCTACAAGGGGAAAAAAATTCACAGAAATCCTTGAGGCTTTAGTGATTTATTAAACAGCACAGATCATTTTCAGTTGAGACAGAGATTCCCATAATAATAAAAAGTATTATTGGAAGGTCACCTAACTCAGATATGAGTCAAGTTTCAGCATTTTCATGTTTGATCAACCACACTCCATCCTCACAAAGTGTAGCTGGCAAACACAAGCAAAATATGCATTATTCTAAATAATTCCAAACCCAACAACAGGGATCCTTTTCAGCTCAATTCCCATTATCAGGAAATAACATTTGGCAGGGAAAATTAACACATGTCCCACATGCAGTTATATCATCTTACATGTGAATTTTGTGCACAGCTTTAGTACAACCAGACTTCCTCTCATGCACTGTAACACATAAGTAACAGAAAACTTGAAATGCAATCAAAATATGAATTCATGAAGACTTTGATTTATCCAGTGACCTCACAAATCTCATCATTGCTTCCATGGAGATATATGTGGTGTATACACAACATTTCTATCTTGTGGAGGAGGCAGCAAGAAGAGAGGGAAAACTTTCTCCTCTCTCCCCTTTTACAGGAGGAATGCTCTTCATATAGTTAGAAACTAAAATAATTTCTGAAAATATAAATTGAGGGAGTAAAAGAACATGGTTTGCAGTGTTAAAGGCTCAGAGGATACTGGATTATCAGATTTATTTCATGTTATGTACTTCAGAAACATAGGGAAGATAAATCCATTTGTATTAAAATCTCATGTGCCAGTTTCCCTCCTGATTAATCCTGTCACTTTTCCCATCAGGTTTATCAAAATAAACATTACCCAGAAAATTGCAAGTGCTGGTATAAAAGCACAAAGACAGAAAAAAATCAGTAATTAAAGGTAAGGTGACGATGTCCTAGAGATAGAACAGGCAGATCAGGTTTCTGGTTTGGTTTTGTTTCAAATGGACAGAAAAACCTGAAAAAGCAGAAGGTGCCTCAGCAGTGAGAGACCTCTGCAAGCACCTTGCCTTGCTCTGGAAACATTTGCTAGGCCCATGCAAGAAATTAACAATAAATTAACAATAAATTAACAATAAACAACAGAGGCAGCCTCAACTTCACTCAAAAAACTTATGTACTGATTTAAAACCGTATGTCCAGCCTAGATCCAGCTGAAAACTTGGGTCCAAGTGTCAGATTTATTCCTATAACACTTCAATTAATACAGAAACAACTGAACAAACAAGAACTTTGATGAGACTGTGCAGAGATTTTGGGCCTGGAGGCTCCTGCAGGGATCTGGATTCTGCAAGCCCTTTCTAAATTGCTTTTGATTTTCTGACCACAGAATTTCAACATGTGCTGGACTAACAGATTGTCTGTGAGTAGCTGTGTCCCAGCTATCAGATCTCCATATTTAATTGCCAATTTTTACCTGGAGCTGCTGTAACAAAGTGGCTGCCCCCTTGCTCTGCTGTTAATCTTTCATTCCCAGGAATGTT
>VZTT01065228.1:19174-38303 GCA_013400855.1 Buphagus erythrorhynchus
ATTCTCACATGTCAGAATGAAACTTTAAAGATCTTTAATTACACTAACAATTACCAGAATTGCACTGGTTTTTATAATAAATACCCTGTTTCTCTAGAGGGGCAAAGAAACATGAAGGAAAAAGGAAAAGGATTTACCAAGTGGCTTTGTGATGAGCAGCTCTACTAATTCAGGGTAGTGCAAATCATATATTCCTGCACATTCCCCCTGACCCAGATTTAGATGTCAAAATACATTAGCAAAACTGATTATCCATCAACTATTACAAACCAAGTATCATAAGAGCTGGATTTGGGGGTGTGTGCCCAGAAAACGGAAGAATGTGCCTAGTGAGAACAATCAATATTACTAAAACTTGTGCTCTTTCCAAGACCCATTGCTTTTATACCACCTAAGTGGCCCAAAGGGGCCCTAACCAGCCACAAGGTGTCCATCAAGAACAACCTAGAAATGGAAACAGCTGTAGCATTTGTGTTGGGCCCTGGTCTTACAAACAGCACAAGACAACTCCTAGAATTTCCTGAGTTGGAAGAGACCCACAAGGATGATCAAAGTGCAGCTCCTGGCCCTGCACAAGATAGCCCCAAGAATCACACCATGTGCCTGAGAGTGTTGTCCAAACACTTCTCGCGTTCTGCCAGGCTTGGTGTTGCAACCACTTCCCTGAGGAGAAGTTCCAGTGCCCAGCCACCCTCTGGGTGAGGAACCTTTTCCTAACATCTAACCTAAACCTCTCCTGACACACACACAAGGATGAGAATTCTCTCCAGTCTTATCTCCCATCTACTTGAGCCACTTTTGAAGTGCCTTTGAACTTTTCCAGAAGGCACAGCAAGATGACTGCAATGCCCTCAAGTCTTTGTACACCCAGAAAAGTCAGGTAGCACCAGCCCAAGGGCAAGGCCAAGCCACAGCTGGGCCAGCATCACTGGAACCTGAAACTAATTTTCAGTTGTTTCAAACTGTCTTGAATCACATCTACACAATCACAGAATCACAGAATGGATGGGGTTGGAAGGATCCAGAGTGGGTCACCTGGTCCACCCTCTCTGCTCAAGCAGGGTCATCCCAGAGCATGTGGCACAGGATTGTGTCCAGACATCTGTTTGTGCCTTCCTACCACAATTCTGCAAGAACGCAGCAACAATTTATGGTGAACTCTGAAAATTGTAGCTAGCAGGTTCCACTGAAATTACTTGGGCTTCCAACTTCATTGTTACGTGCTTGAGAGGCAGGTAAATGGAAAGAGCACTTTTTTCCCTTCAATTTCATAGTTGTACCATAACAAATCAGTCACTTTTAACGGAAGGTCAAGGGGAAGTACTAAAAAAATAAATATCAGATAACAGAGGCCTCAGTAGTAAGAAAACAGGAGTAGTACTACATTTGTAGCTGGAGAACTCTATAATAAGCACAGATTCTGGAATAATAAAAAAAACAGTCAATGTTTTATTCTTTAATTTCTTTAAAAGTCATTTAGGACTGCTTTATAAAAAATCCCAATTTTAACCCCATGTGAAGATAATGCTGTTCACCTATAGCCAGGATTTATTCTGCCAGCTTTTCCTATACTATGTGTGTTCTGTGTATATTACTTCCACCAACTGCAAATACCTCTTTGCACTTAAGATATGGCTCCTGGCAGTTGTCCAGCTTATTTCTATGTCTATGCTCCATCAAAGCTCAATTACCCTGAAAGCTTCAATAAATGTTACCAGGATCTCTGCTGCAGTTTCTAGAAAGACATGCAGAAAGAGTGTTTTAAAGTAACATTATCACAGTGAGAAACAGTACCTATAGTGTTGCATATTTTCTAGGGAGGGGGTAAACAAAAAAATATCCAGGTTATAAAAATATATTAAAAGTGGAATTTTAAGTGCATCTTATAATGAGTGTCATTGTTTTTCTACATCTATTCTCTGAACTAATTTCTGGAGTACTTACCTTCTTTTTGGGCTGCTCACCAGCCACATTATAGGTACTTTGTAGTTCTACAGCTAATTTTCTGTCCTATGAATGTTTAAGCAGAAAAAGTCTGAATGTGATACTAGTGCAGTTTATTAAAAAATATAAAACAAGGTGAAAGGAGCGTAAGTACAAAATACTCCAATGGAATATTATGGTCCCAATGAAAAGTGCTATACACAGGTACACTGAACACTTGGTGAAGGTTAGTTTGCACTGCTAACGCTGAAGGCACAGAAATTCATGGGTTTTTGCAAACACATCTGTCCAAAGCACAGTAGTTTTGAAGACATCACAACAAGCCTTCAAACACTCCCACTGGGAGTGCAGGGAGACAAGGAAGGGTAGCTCTGAAGCACAGGACAGAGGAGACACCACAAACAAGCAGACAGGCTGAGAACTCTGCAGTAAACGTGAGAAAATGGAATTGCCAGGGACATGGCTGCTGGAAATCCCTAAGGCACCATTCCCAAACCACAGCCATGCAGCCAATTACACACTTTGGTTGTAAAATTTAGAGATGAACATGGGAGTTTTTCTCTAGTTCTATTAGAGACAAACTACAAGGGAGGAGCAGCTGTGAGGGAGCAGAACAGAGACTCTGCAGGAAGAGCTGGGACTCCACAGGATGCACTTAGTGCTGCTGAGGCTTCATAAATGACAACAAATGTTCTCCAATTTTAGATACTGATAGAAACAGCTTCTTAATGACCATACCAATATGAACAGTATCCCATGTGAATATACATTAAAATATTTTCAATTTTTAGATACTCAGTTATCACTGAGCGAATTATGGAAAAGCTTGTAAAGCTTTACGCCAGCTCTACAGAGCCTGAATACCTGCATCATCCAAAATCGAGCAAAAATCTGTTTCCAAACAAAAATGTGTGGCAAAAAGTGCTATCATTGTAATAGTTACTGATGTGCCATAAAATCCAACTTATTTTATGTACAAAATTATACACTTGTATTATGCACTATATAAGATTCTGGATCAAACCACCTACTCTGTTAAACTCAATTTAAACTGTGAGCAAATTGACATCCAAGCTGAGGCATTGATCCACAAACCAACAGGATTGCTCAGTGGTGGAAAAATTCTTAGAAAATTGTCATATCCAGAACAAGATAATGTGCCCAGGGCTAACTGCTAATTTCAACTATTCAGTTTCATGACTGGCAGCTGCAGGGCAGGTTTCTCATCTTGGATGAGGAATCTGCCCTTAATGGTATATTAGATGATGAAATCTGTGCACATATACCTTCATTTCATTCATAATTTGCATTTGTACATGTTTACGATTCAAAGACACTGTAAGTAGCTCCTAGCCTGGATAAGACCCTTGCAGAAATTTATAAGTAATGGTTTAATATATGGGGTTTAAATTTTGTGGGCTGAAACATCTTTTCCTCTTTGAGAACAAATGTGGCTCTAAATCCTACAGAAGCTAATGAAGATTCCCAGCTGAAGATTCCCACAAATCCCAAAGGCCGTGACATCTGCCAGATTATAGATAAAGAACAGGACATTTTGCAATAATGTGTTTTTAGTACTGGGGGACTTAAATTCATTGTGCACATTTGCTGAACAGAGCGGGGTTTTTTGTTTGTTTGTTTGGGAGTTCGGGTTTTTTTTATATTTTTGGTGGGTTTTAATCATAAATAGGATAACTCCTGGCCTTGAAAATGCAAAATTTAAGATGATCTTAATATGTAGTGCAAGCATCTAAAAATCCTAAAATTCTATCAAATGAGCCATCACAGCCCTGAGGGCACCGATACGTCTCAATGACCATGACCAATGTCCTCTGAGCCCCCCACCCAGTCCTGCTCAGGAGCCTGTTCTGGCTCAGCCCAGGGTCCCCACCATGTCTGAGGCTGTTGCTGGATCTTGTTGGCAGTGCCTGGTTCTGCCGCCCATCCATGGTGAATCCATTTGGTGCTCCCTGGCAAGAAGGAGACTGAAGGAGGCTCAGGGTGAAGCTGAAGGAAAGGAGGAATCAGTTTCACACCCCTTACACTTGCTTGAGTGTGAGGCAGCTGACCCAGCACATCCAGTCAGTTCAGGACAGCTTTGCAGGCTCTGTGCTAAAAGTTTAAACAGAGCTTGAGCTGAGTGATATGCTTGAGGTTTTGTACAGCCTGGTGCTCCCCTGCTGCCCAGCAAGTGTCAGGGACTGGCTGCATAAGAAGCAGTTCAAGGGGAAAAGATGAAGTTTTTGAGAAAGAACAAAAACACAGCAGGAAAAGTAAAAGTAGCTATGGAAAATATGAAACATCAATATCATTAGCTGGAGATACACAAAACTGACCCACAAAGCCAAGATAACTTTTACACACCTTTCATGACAGCTAGGTTTCTACTCATAGGTTTGCTTTAGATCAAATTGTTTTTTTGGAAGAACGTATTTTGAGAGCTACTTTGAAAATTTTGCGCTATACTAGAGAAGGCAGTAATCATTAGGAGTGCTGCAAAAATCACTGCATTTTCAGGTTCATATAGCAATGTGATTAACAAACTGGCAAAGTCAGCTCCAGCTCTGATCCAGAAGGCTAGCAGCAGAAACTTGGCACTCCTGACCTCTCAAGCCCAAAGAAGCAGCAGAGAGAAGAAGTCAATGGTGCCTGTGCTGCTGTTCTAAAGAAAGGCAAGTTCCAGCTGTGAGAATCTACCTTCAGTTGCCCTTAGAGAACTCTAGAAAAATTCTGCTTCCCATGCATCCAGTGTGATAGGGGCGCACGTGGCCCATGCTGCAAGTGCTGCCACAGGTGCGCTATGAGGGGTGACACCACCAGGGTGTCACCACACACCCTACCCCGTGTGTGGGATGGCTCTGTATCAGCCCTGACCCTCAAGGGCACCACCTCGCCAGCCCAAATACCTGGTCTGGATGGCAAACCTGCACATCCTGAGCCCCAGAGGGATCTATTATCTTGCTTTTTTCACCTTTATAGTACCCAATATTCTTAGCTTTAAAGAAAAGGTCAGACAACTCACTGGATCTAATTCAGTCGTATTTATACTGAGCTTTATTTTAAGGATTCTATTGAGAGACCTTGGGTAGCCTCTCCTATCAATGTGTCCAAGGAAGCAGAAAAGCACAGTTATTCACATTTCTCTAAATGCTTACACCTTGTTTTAACCTACATCTCCCCTCTAAGATCCGAACTCTCCCCTGCATTCCTGCTAGAGCAAGCCCTTTCTGTAACTTTCCCCTATTTATGTGTAAAACCCCCTACTTCCAACAGAATAGCCGGCCAATACCAAAAATATACGAAAATATGAATTATGTTCTTGGTTTTGGGAGCATGAAAGCACACATGGAAATACCAAAATATTGCTCTTTACCATGTTTCTTTGAATTAAGTGAAAGAACCTGTCGTATTGCACTAAAGTAGCTTGGTTCGTGAATGTTCTATTGCACTAAATGGTTTGTTCTGTACTCCCCCAAGCTATGGTGATGGTTCCGCCCTCCCCTTGCCCCTCCCCTTCGGTTATACCCCATTGGTCAGGATCCTGTTCCTCCCCCTCGGTTATGCCCCATTGGTCAGGATCCTGTTCCTCCCCCTCGGTTATGCCCCATTGGTCAGGATCCTGTTCCTCCCCCTCGGTTATACCCCATTGGTCAGGATCCTGTTCCTCCCCTTCGGTTATGCCCCATTGGTCAGGATCCTGTTCCTCCCCCTCGGTTATGCCCCATTGGTCAGGATCCTGTTCCTCCCCTTCGGTTATGTCCCATTGGTCAGGATCCTGTTCCTCCCCCTCGGTTATACCCCATAGGTCAGGATCCTGTTCCTCCCCTCCCCTTTCCCCGGGTTTAAAACCTCCCGCCATTTTCTGCTCTTTCTCTTCTCCTCCCACCTGGAAGCTATAATAAACACTGGGACCATTTCCCACAGGAGAAAGAGTCTCCTTTGGTCTTTTGCCTTTGTCCTTGTCGGCATTTCCCATCCTTCACGGTCCAGAGCCAGCCAAGAGGACCCGGGGAGAAAGGAAAACCGACAAGAACCCAAAGGTGAGTGCAATTAGTGGCAGATGCTGTCACCCTCTGGGGAGCAGCAAGGCAACCCCAGCACACAGGGACAGGCTGGGGGCCCTTTTTGGGCTGGTGAGATACAGCACACACAGCTCTGCCTCCCTCCCACACTGTTCAACAGCTGCCTGCGAGGAGCTGGTGGAGAAGAAGTGATAAGAATTAAAGTGCTTCCATTGCAGTACGTGCAGGCACCAATTTAGAATTAGATATATTTGCAGATAGGAAAACTAAAGTCCGAGAGCTTCAGATTTCTGGATGCCTCACACTAAATCCATCAATCAATTTAAAAACCTAATTAAATTCATAAAGGAATCTAATTATCTATGGAGTCTAATCATTTATAAAACACAAAGGAAAAGCCAACAAAATAAGATCCATTTAATGTTGCTGGTCGTACACACTAAATTAATATTTTCCTCTTGAAGATAGCTGGGATGTGTATTCAGGATACCAAGAAAAACAATAATTATTTAAAGAGAGTAGTAAGAGCCATAGTAGCAGAGGAAGCTTTTATTTATTATCCACAAATTCTAAGTATATGGACATACATACACACATTTATATACACATTAAATGTCTGCATAAGCACAAATGTTTGTACATGTGACATATATAAATATGTTTATACATGTTTATATGCTTACACAAACATCTGTGTGTATACAGAAAAAAAGCAGTTATGTTATTTTTTGTGGTTGATCAAATCTATACAAGAAATTATTTTGTGATTAGGAGAAGCCATATGCTGTCAAACTTTTAATATTAAGGTCATTATTAGTGTTTATTTGATGCAGTCCCAGAGGAGGTTGCATCAGAATTTTTAATAAATTGTTAATTAAAGTTTACAGCTTTGGTAGGTTCTTTTCTGACTGAAAAATAGTAATGGCCAGCTCTATTCTCAGAGGCTTTTGGCCTATGATTTCCAGATCCTGCCTCTTCCTTTAAAAAAAAAAACACACAAAACACGTTTTTAATGAGTGGTGAGCTACCACAGCTTCCATTAACCACAACTGGATCTGTGATTTCTTACGGTTAAAAAAAAATAGTATGTGTCTGATTCGTTGTTGAAGAAGACTTGGATTGTTCCAGTTCATTAGATTTACATGAACGAGGGTTTTAAAAGAAAGTTGATGCAAAGGCAAATATAACCCCCAGCAGTTTCAATTATCTTCTTTGACTGGTCTTCGTTATTTGTACCTTGTCTATTCTTTAACCACACTGCATCACCACATTAACTTAAATATTAAATAGTCCTGCCTGGGAGTAGTAAAATTATATTAAAAATACCAAAATATCTGAAGTATACATTACACCTTAGGTCATTCAGAAGTAAGTTTTCATAGTTAGAAAACACAGATGAAATACTCTTCTGAAGTGTGGGGTTGTTGTTTTGTTTTTTAAATCTCTACCTAGAAACTCACATTTGAGCTCAGGATGAGCTAATTTTGATGTTACTCTCAGAAATCAGCCAAATTTCCAAAGAAGGGAATTTGCTAAAATGCAAATCCTATATGAGGGGGAAATTAGCTGAAAAAAAATCCCAAACAAACCACTAATCATCAGCAAAAGACCACACAGATAACGCTACAGCCATCTGAAGAGATGGAAACAGATTTATCACCTGCCATGGCTGCAACTGTCAGAACCTGAACCTGAGGAGCTGCAATCATCATCTCACAGGACTTTGAGAATTTTAGTCACGAGATCAGCTGGCACAGGCAATGTATTTTAATAGTATCCACGTTGCCAGTGCCAGAAAAAAAAAAAAAAAAANAAAAAAAAAAAAAAAAAAAAAAAAAAAAAAAACACACAGGAAAACTGAAAAAAGGTTTTCTCAGAAAATAACCTCAGCAAGGAAAACACGAAGACAGGATTTCCAGCAGGGTTTTAACTACCGTTGACTGCACTCTTGAAATAAAGAGGCAAAAACGTGTAAACAAGAGAACAAGTTCAGACTTCTGGAAAGGTCATTAAAATTAAACTGGTTTTCTCCTGAAAGTAGTGCTATTTGAATTGCCTTCTCAATTACCCAAGCCTTCCTGGCATGTTTTGAAAATCCGTGTTTAGGAAGTCAAGGACAGTCTAATCCTCACAATGCACCAGCACTTAGGTACCCATACATTCTAAGTGGTAAATTAGAGTCAGTTGTTTAATCCCCTTCCCTTTCTGATTTGTTTTAGGCAAATATAAGAACTTTTCCACTTGGCTTGGGTATTGAGAGATTTAAATTCAAAGACAGGTTTCTCACAAAATGGTAAGATCACTCATTTGATCTCGAGGTATAAATATCTCATCTAATTTAATCACCCTAGAAAATAAAGGTAAGGAATTACAGAGCTACTGAAAAGAAACATCTACTATGATTACAAATGTGGAAACTTGTTTTTTCATGTTCTCTTTTTGACAGTAAACTCTTCTCCATTTGCCTAAAAGTTAAAGCCACTTAATTGCTTGAAATGACACAAAATTAAAATAAACTTAAAAATCAGCAACTTTTATATTATAAAGACCCCATCTAAACCATAGAAAATTGTTTGTCCAAATATGGAACTCCACGTCCTTGCATGTCTGTTATCAGATGAAACCCAGGTGTCTTTGGCATTACTGAACCCAATTTCCATGCTTTTGAAAAGCTTTACTTCTAAACTCTGCTCTTTCCAGTGGTTTTTGTGAATACCAAATTTAATTAAAAATGAAATCAATTAAGAGGCAATATTTGACATGTTTGACAACATAAAGCTTACTAACTACAATACAGTGATTTATCTTGAATCATAATGCTTGTCACCAAAACCCATTCACATCACTATCTTGGAAGCCAATTCCTCAGGTTGCTGAGAAGGACAATAACCTGGAAATTAAATCACTATCAGATATTCTAAGCAAATTATTTCATAATATAATACATTAATCAAAAATATATAATTAACTGTAAGTGAAATAGAACCAATTACTGAAAATCCTAGAGATACAATTATTTTTAAAAGGCAGTAAAAAGTGAAGAGAAGAGCAAATTGAATTTGCCAGAGGTTATTCTCCATGTGAATATGAAAATCAGTATTTTTTCAAGTGTGTTGTGTCCTGTGTTTTATAAATGAAGGTGGCATATTGCCTTTGCTGAGTCTGTGTCAAACTGCTCAAGGTGTGCCAGGTGGGATACACACCTTTGCACCCTGCTCAAAGGCTGTGATTATCTGTCATTCCCATGAGTGCCGTGGGCTTGGTGTTCTTGCCCTTTGTATTAAAATGCAAAAACAAGAAAAGCCATTGGTTGCCTGCTATGCCAATAAAAGCAAATTTCTGGTTAAAAGTCTATGACATTACTGAGAAAAAAATCTCAAGTGGAATTATTTAAATGCCAAGTTAGGCACCATACCTCGCTCTGTGACAGTTTCCCCATTGCATGGAGAGGTTGTTGCATTTGTTTGTTTAGTTTGGGGATCTGCTTTTTGATTGATCAGTTGATTTATTACATACCATAGTCTGCAATCACTGAGAGGTAATAAAAGGTACTATTCATGAAATTATCATTCATTTTAATTCTTGTAACCACTTCATTAGAGGTGTGTTCTTAAAAAGAACTAGTACTGAAATTGGTGATTTAGGGAAGTATGGGTAGATGTTGAATAGTTGGAGCTTTGCTGAAATGTCTCTCCTCGGTCAGTTTTTCCTGTATGTACACAGTGATCACATAGAGACCAGAAATGAAAAGAATCAATATAAACGTGAAGCCTTAGGTCATTCCTGCAGCTGGCATTATAAAATGAATCCTTTTTATTCTTTCCACTTCCAACATGTTTTAATAGTAATGAATACTAATGCAGTATCGCTCCTTGATGGGATTTTTTTCTAATGATACAGAGCACTTTAAAGATTTTTTTCGCCTCCACGAAGTGTAATGGTATTTTAATTATGTAGCTCTAAATGCTCAAGAACTTTAATGAGGAATTTGATAGACTAATTGATGAGATGCAGCCAAATATAAAAATTTAAATGGATGCTCTTTACGATTCCTGGCAAAGGTGCCTGAAAAACCTGTTGACCTGTTTACATATCACCACGGGTATTTCACTTCACTGCTTCACTTTCTACATGAACAATCCATCTGATGGCAAAGCAAAAGAGGGTATTAAACTGCAGTGGCAAAATCACCACCTCCATCTGAGCGTTAATAGTATAGAAACATTTCTGCATGTTGAAATGAGAGGTTCCACTACAGAACAATGTAGGTATAAAGAAACCAGAAATGGAGTTAATTTCAACAGCTGAGACCAAATCCTGGCAGGAAAACTGCAAATTTAGAACATACAAATAGCCTTCCCCCATCCCTAAGGATACTGTGTACTTATGTAAGCCTTTAAAGACATTTGTTTAAAGTTACCCATCTAATTTCCAGCAGCTTCATAATGTAACAGTAACTTTGTTTGCAGATACTGTGACTACAAGAGAATAAAGCTTCTGTGACAGAAAAACCCGGGTGAGAATCCCCCAAATATCCTGGATTGCAATCTTACACCACAAATCCCTCAGCTTTTAAAGGCCAGCAAAGCAATAGGTATTTGAAGGCTAGAAGTTCTGTTTTCCTGGTTTTAACCATTTAACTTGGACTGAAGGCAGCAAAAGGACAACTGAAGAACTTTAAAGTGTTTTTCACATCAGTGGTTTAGCACAATCGCTGTCACAGGAATGCAATGGCAGTCTCACCAGGAATTCAACAGTGTCAGTTTAAGATGGAACTTTGTCTCTTGCTTCTTACTGAGTATTGCCCTGACCACAGCAGAATGAATTTTAAATTAAAGTAGAGCCATCCTTACCATTTAGTACTCCTTATTATGCATTAGTACAACAATGCACATTATTGAAGAGCATTACTTATTAAAGATGAATATTTAACTATCTATTTGCTAAATTTCCTTTTAATTCTAAATCTTTACAAGCTACACGACAAGCTGAAGATCTTCTGTTTATTTATATATATGCATTTATCCTTATGCAAACATTGGTTCACCTTGCAAGGACTGGTATTTCATATTGCTTTTAAGTCATTTCTATTTCAGATTTCTTCCCATACAGTTCCATTAGCTTAAAAAAGTGCACTTTAAAATCTGAAACAATTTTGCCTTTTTGAAAGTAACTCAGCAAAACAGGCCACAGGGCATCATGTAAGCTAGGCTGAATTGATAAGATGCCAAAACTTCTGGTTTTGATGGAGCAGCTGAAGGTTGAGGAGCTTCTCTGCAGGTGCAGTAGCGCTCAGGGAGCCCAGCTTTGTGTCCAGGGAAACTCCAGCTTCGCTCCACCCAGGGCGCGTCTGTCAGGGTTTCTCACCACTCCCTGTCTCTCTGTTGACAGAATGCAGTTGGCTGGAGACTTCTGCACCACCATCAGATTGGTCCAGTATTAGCCACAATATTCAGCAGCTCTGGGGAGGAACAGCAGCATCTCACAGAGAGAGCAGGATAGGGAAAGAGTCCTACACATTGAAATAAAATAAAAACATTTTTATATGTGGCACCAAGGTGTTCCATAAACTGCTCCTCACCACCTCTCAGCTTCCAGACACCAGTTTGCCAGCAGGACAGGTGTTTTAGGGACTTGGTCAGACTTCAGTGCCTTCCAGGACTGAGCACTGATGAATAGCTTGGTTGTCATTAAATCACTAATAAGACTGATCTTAACTTCTCAGCACCTCTGCTGTGTCAGACAGAACAGTGCATCTCCCAGAGCAACCAGAGGCAGCTGAAGATTCAGGAGATCCTATGATTATGAAATAACTCACTTTCTGGGGAGGGTTTCTTTCTAATTTGCAGGCTTTGAGAGGATTTGCAATAGTCAGAACTATGCTTGCACAGTGCCCATCATGCCTGTCACATTCAGTAGCCATGTAAATATCTGGTCAATGAATTCCATTAAGAGCTTACTATTTTGTGGCAATGAGTTTCTGTAGATTAATTCCATGTTTGGTAGAAAACAGATTCAATATATTTGTAACCTAGCTATGTGAAATCGAGTTGCTTTTGCTGGCACTAAATTTCAGCTGCCTTGCTAATTTATTTGCATCTTCTTTTGTGTTTACATTTGTTTTAAACTGTTCAGAAAACCACTAGTAGTACCTAAATAATTGCAATGCAGATGATACTTGGTCCTAAACTGCTATACTGTCCTATACTGCTAAGTTAAGCGAGCAGTAAGTATGGTATCAATAGCAGAAGAAAAAAGAAATTGAGAAATTGTATTTTCAGGCCTTCAATATTTTTACTAGATGGCCTGAAGCAGCACTTCATATTTTTAAGGCCATTTTAAGTATTCTGCCATTGGTAGATAGACCAATATGAGTTTTGCAATGTTAAGAAAAATAAATATCTGATGATTCATGCAGAAATATGATGACTGAAATACTGCAAGATGACAGTTTATTTTTATTATAGAACTCCTGAAGATTCCTAGCTTAGAGAGTCAGCAGCATAATTTCAGGAAGAAATATGTTGTGTGCTTTTCTCTTCAGACACTTTTCCCATCTCTCAACACCAAACAGTGTCAGAAATTCAACATCTCCTGCCCTCCTAGCCTTGGTACACATGTAAACCTGGAAATCATTGATTGAGGTGATGCACAAGGTGTCTCGTGGAATCTCTTCTCCACAGCTGCGACCTTTCTTCCATGAACACCCATTTGTCTTAATAACAAGTTATGACACATCTACAGCGTGACTAACATGCTCCAAAATACAGTGTACACTGCTGTGACTAATCACAATAACAAGGAAGCTTACGCTACAAAGTCAATATTACACCCTAAATAACAGTGTCTACTCAATTTGCAGAGGCACATTAGCAGTAAGAACTGGGGAGGTTCCAACATGTGGCACTTGGTCAACCCATGAGAATTGGGAGCCCAAAATGTTGCTCAGGGCAATATACACACACCTTACTTCTGTTTAAAGATTTATGTCTAGTGCCATTTCCCCTCATTATGCCTCTTCTGAATTCAGATTCTTGCCAATGAATCTCAGTGAAAAGATCAGCAGCAATCTGTGCTTCTCCTTGGAGAGGTTACATGAAGACTTACACCTAAACTGCAGGTACAATTCTAAGCCTTCCTGAAGACTGTAAATGGTTGAGGTCAGAAGGAACCCTATAAAGGTGGCTTACAAAGTTTGTGATCACAGAGGGATGTGTCACAAACACTTTTGTCAGTGATATTAAGGAACATTGAATAATTAATTAAAAGGGGAGGGGGAAAACATCTAGGCATTGAAAAATTGTGCCTGGGAAGAAACACATTATTAAAAAAGATTGTATAGGATAGCCATTGAATTCATCCATTATTAAGACTTGCCAATTGCATTCCATGTTCTTGCAGTTTTTTCCCGTGAGGGAAGTATTTCCTATACAACACTAGAAAGAGTACCAGTGCCTTGGTGCTCTATTTTAAGGATCCACAGGGCTGAAGACACACCTGGTTCCCACTCCATCTAATGAAACCAGTCCTGCAGATTTACACTGAACTCACACTATTAAGGGAATGGATGTGAAGAATAGGGAGAGGAAATATGCCCAACCATCCTACTCTTCCTGGATTTCCCATTAAACTGAAGAAGCAATGGGGAAGATCACAAAAGGCATGTGTGTGTCTTGGCCTGATGAAACTACAGGAACTGAAAAGCAAAGCTGCTGGTTCAGTTCAACGCCTGCTGGATATGGAAAAATCAACCTGTGCAATATGCAATTACATCTACCCTGCTGAGACTCTGAAATAAGTACAGAGAATGTATCAAGAAAAAAAAAGGATCAGATCATTCCATCAGCTGCTATGTGGAAAAGTCCCAATGATGTTCAGGTGTCTATTTTTAACGGATAGATGTACATTGCTGAGAAACTCCCTAACCTGGGTTACGTTGTTACTCTAATCCCTTGCCTCTGGTATGTTCAGAAAACTCTAGAATCAGCACTGCTATGTTTTACTTAAGTGCAAGATACCTGTATACCTTCATCAGAAATGTACTGATACTACAAGCAACATTAAATTCTTCTCCTATGTAGAAGTGCTTTGCATTTTTCCAGTTCTAATTTCTTAATGCATTTCTTCCAGTAAAAATGCAATTTTTTTTTTGTGCCTGCAAGTTTCTGTGTGGATGGCTATGCATAAATACCTGTAAACATGTATGTGCTCACTAATTAGGCATCTCTGATGATGCCAAATGTTACCAAACTGTTCTGTTTCTAGGAAGTCAAACACTGGCAGTTATGCTTTGCGCTTTTAAAATACTCCAGGGTTTATTCTACGATAATCAAAACCCTCACCATGCCTTATTGCACAAAGAGTCATCCCAGACTGTGAAACTGAAGGAACATGACCTATGAAGTTTATCTAGTGCAGCAGTTGTCTTCCTTGGTGATTTTGCAGTCAACATTGCATTAATCTACGTCTGTTTTTGAGCAAGATACAAACAGCTCATTATTATGGTGAAGAAGAAACAAATGTTAATGAAGCACACAAATCAGTGTGTTTCTGAAAACAGGATTCTGTAACAGAAGAGGTAATAGCCACAGTGCTGGGCTCTTCACTCATGACCCAAGACTTGGCAAGGCAAAAGGGTCATTTTGTAGACCTACGTCATATTAGGAACTTAAATAAGTAGAAATTTCGTATAATCTTTTTATTATTCAAGAAGTAAAGAGGAACAAATTTGTCAGATAGTAAATAAATAATGGTAAATCTATAATAAAGATATTCTTATATGATTTAACAAAGTGCAGTGTTTTGGCAGCCTTATGCAGAGCATTAGAACAGGGTTAACCTGATGAAGGTGAAGGATGAGAAAATGTTGTTACAGTCCCACTTCAGTGTATTTTCAGATTGATTAGACTGTTTGCTTGATGTTCGCCTCTTATTATTCACTCCAAAATGTCAACAACCACTTGTGAAATTAAGATTTAACAAAAGGAGGCCAAAAAAAGTTACCTCAAGTGTGTTGGAACATAAACACTTGTATTGACTGCCAGTGAGGAAACAAAGGGTCTTCATGGGTTCATCACAATTCAAGATTGTCATCTCATTCCAATTCATGAATAGATCCAAGCTGACCTTTTTGCATAGTATTTGTACATCAAGTGGCTAAGTGCTGAGCAGATTTTATTACAAAGGTAACAGCAGAAATTTCTAGACAAAGTGACCTAAAAAGTACGTTTTTAATCTCCATAAACAGTACAGAATTTCTGAGCCTGTGAATTATCTGATGACCACCTCTCAGATTACACCCACTCAATGGATGTGGTGCCACTTGTACTACTCTTTGTATTGCCAGCACCGTCCACACAACATTAGCATTTCCACATACCCACACTTGCCTATTTCTAATACAAAAAGCCTAATTATGCATTTTATGTACGTACAGAGAGGATTTATAATGATCCATAATCATTTGCCATACCTGGATCATGGTGCAATTATCCTACATCAACATTCCTCCAGAAGTGTGAAGGCTAGGGAAGTAGCTCTCCCTCTGGACAGCAACAAGCACAGCCTACTGCAAAGGGCTGGAAAGCTGCTCCCATGTTGCTGCTGTGCCCTTGCACAGACTGCAGGAGCTACCCCAGCCACCCTGCAGGAGTCCAAGCAGCTGCTCTGTGCTCATTAACAGGATCTCCTGCTATGCAAGGTGAGCACCCTGAGAAACTCCACACTAAAGACCACTCCAGCCTTAACTTCCAAAATCGTAAAGCAGTGCACGAGCAGTCTGTCTGCTGGGTGATGATGTACAATGTGCCTTTCAGTATGGTCAGCAGGTGTTCCACAAATACTCTGAAACTTCCAAGGGTATTTGTTATAGATGCCATATCTTACTTCACATAAAATATTTCAGAGAATGCCTTCAAGTGAAAGCAAACAAAAAGCTCACTGGTACCAGCACACATCACTGCCTGGCTGTACTGATGCCCTGTATTTTCAATAAGCATCCCTTCTGCAGAATATCCAGGTAAACATCCTACTTGTCTGTGTCACATTCTATACCACTTCTGCTTAAAAAAATGATGGATACAGCTGTGACATTATCACCCCAAGCTTCCATAAATTATCTCTGCTGCATCTCATCACTTCATTTTCCTCCTACAATAAAAAGAAATACCCAAGGAACCCCCCCCAACTACTCTGGTTCTTTCCAATATCCCTATATCAATTGGGATTAAAAAGAAAACAAACAAACAAAAACCAATCAACCAACCAACCAACACCCCAACCTTAAGAGAGTTCAAAATTCAGCTCCTCAGTGACATAGTCAATATCTGCTTTGTAATGGCCTGTTCTGTATTCCAGCTACCCCAAAGAAATCTGATGTTTCACTGTACATTATCTTTGCCCATGCTATGGTATGAGCCACTCCTTTCCTGAAAGTATGAATAAATCTTTGCAGCAATGCACTGTCAGAGTGGTGAGGAGCTGCTCTGACATACTGCTTATTTCAAAAAACAATTAGGGCTCTCAAGGTGAGAATAACATTCTGCTCTTTAAATTTATGCAATTTATCCAAGTTCAGAAATGAGAATTTTACACTTCCCAGTCCTTGCACTGCTATATCCTGGGCATTAGTGAATATCTAATGAAGTAAAAGCATTAGATTCCACAAATAGAGAGATGTACATACCTAATAAATGGCTCAGCATAGTCTAAACAAAATACTGCAAGTAAAACTCTGTTGAAAATGAAAATATTTAGGCATAAGATGCATTTTTAAAACCCTTGAGACTGTTATGCTGTATCTTCTATTTCTGTAGAAGTCCCTCACTGCTGAGAGAGGAGTAAGACAGACAACCTGGACTTCAAATATTCCCTAAACCTGGAAAAAAAAGGCCCTTTAAAAATCCCGNGAGCTATCTTAAGCCTGCTTTCTAGGTGATGACTCTGCAATGAAAGAACAACGGGAGCAATCAAATTTTACAAGGCTTATCGGGTAATTTCTCAGGTACTTTGCAGAATGCCATCTGATGTTAAATATGCCTGGTTTAACTGCTTCCATCCTCCAACCACTTCTACATTCTCCCACCAAATGCAACCAAAACCTGACATATCAGTAAAACACACAAAATTTTAATTCCTTAAGAAACAAAACCACCAAAAAACTACAAAACCAAAAAACTAACTACCCCACCATAAAAAAAAGTCAAAAAACAAAACAAAACAAAACAAACAAACAAACAAAAAAACAAACAAAACAAAACCACCCAATCACAATCCACCCCAACCACTTCTTGCCTTTACCATGAAATGGGACTCAACAAAAATGGGGGTGATAGAAATTGTTAGGGGGTGAGTACGTGATTGGATACACAATGGGAAGGATGAAGTTGTAGAAGTCACAGAGGAACACAGAATTCTTCCAATGATGAGAGAAAGAGTTATAAGAGACACATTTGTAGGAAGAAAGATGTTATGTTGCTGATGGAATAGTGTGTACATACAAACATGCCCACTATGTGTTGTACAAATTTTAATCTTCAGATTACTTTTTTATTTTAATGCATTTTTCAAGAGTTCGAATTTGTGCCATGCAGAGTCTATGGGCCTGCCTTAATGATGATTTTTCAGTGAAAAGTTTGCCAGACAAAAATTCATGAAGCTGTTGATAGTTTTGAAATCAATTCAGTTGAGCCATCTTCCCATCCTGAAAGCTTTGCAATAGTAATGGTTGGAACTCTTTTTTGTGGATTAAAGCTGAAAGTACAATTGATGATCTTCAACCAGCATAAATCATTACCTATATAACACTGGTGAAAAGTTTTAAACTGCCAAGAATAGCTCAGAGATCCTTTCTCTATTTCCATGCAGCTCCATTTTGCCAAAGTAAGGAATTTAGAGGCAAAGGCAATGAACCTTTCACTCCGATCTTCCATCAGATGTGAAATTACTGCTCCAGTTAGGGAAGTATCATAAGGTAGCTTTATAGACAAAGGTGTGTAAGGACTTTCTCGCACAATATGAGCACCATCACTCATGAAAAGTCTGAAAATGCCATGTGAATCAATGTGTTTCTATTCATACTATAACAGTTCATTCTGCAGATCGAACACTGTTACAGCTGTAGGCAAAACCCTACAGAAATAACTGACTGACTGCAAACAGGGGCTCACATGGGGAACATTTGAAGGTTAAGGCTCCTCAAGATAAATCACAAGGCTTAGGTGAAACTCTGCCAGCCATAACATAGTTGAATCTCCAGAAAAGAAAAAAAAATGTGATTTTTCATATTACCTTCAAATTCTGAAGATTTCTCAGCAGTGCTATTTAAGGTGATCTATACCACTAATTTCCAGTACCACTGAGTGCTAACAGTGTCATAAAGCATCAGTTTTATTGTTCAGTGCTAAAAACAAGTACTGATGGCATTGATAGGATTAGCTGGTGATATTACAACTGTGTTTGAAGAGGTGTTTCTTGCTATCAACTTCAATCTCCAATTTTATACATGTATTTCTCTAGGTAGATTTGGGAGTTTACCACCAACTAAGGGAACAAGTTTACCCACTGTTTCAGTTAAAAGTTACTAGATTGCAAGTATGAGTTAATATTGATCTCAATTTGGATGAACAGACCCTTAACTAGTTCCCAGAATGTGAAAACATCTTGCAGTGTTCCACTCAGGTTGTCTTAAGATTCCTGAGAGGGGCTTATATTCCACCTTTTTCTTTTTTTTCCCTAATTCCTGCAGAAACCTAGGAACCTGTATGTTTTTTCTCTCCCAAAAACACAGTTTTAAGATATTAATATCTTCCTAAAACATGTAGGAAACTTCACAACATGCTACAGAAGAATATAGAATTCATACACATTACACCTTCATTGCAAGAGCACTTGGAAGAGGTAGATTCTTTTTCCACCCGTTTAAAACATCAAATTCACTGCTACTGCATTCCTGGTGTGTGAGCACACTGCCAAAAATACATTTCACATTCCATTCCCTCTACTTGTAACAAAATACAATAACATTTCGGATATTGTATCCTAACTTAAACGGCTGTAGATACTACTGCTTTTACAATACCCTACAACAGAACACAATAGGCACTGTCCTCTGCAGCACCACAGATCCAAATGCTGTTTCATGTTGTCTTCATAAGGGGTAATAG
>VZTT01065230.1:8686-28753 GCA_013400855.1 Buphagus erythrorhynchus
TTGGCTAACTATTAATGAAGGAAGTGAATTAATGTGTTTTGAACTTACTTGTCTTTTGCTTTTCATTTGTTTGTTCAATTTTCTAGAAAGGAAAGAATATCTTTTGATTGGAACACAGTTTCAGTTGAAGTGGGGAAAGAAAACTGTGCCACTGCATAGTGTGCTGAAGACTGAGCAAAAGCCCTTTTAAATATTTTCTTTCCCCCTTGTAAATTTGTGTTCGATTCACATGCCAGTTTAACTTTGAAGTATTTTTTAACTTATCTCATAATGTATAGGTAATTTTGACACTTAGAGACCACCCTCCTACCTGTATGATTGTGCAAGTGCAAGTAGGGCTGGAACCCTTACTGTGAATAATCTATACCTGAGCTCTGCCCATCATTAAGGTTTTAAGGCAAGATGGTATGGTGAAGTGTAATTTTCTCTAGGGGGTCTGAAAGAGGTTCTTGGGGATAGTTGCTCTGGAAATAGATGTTTTGGATTCTCTTAAATGAAGGAAAGGAGGAAGGGATTCTATAAAATCAAGGTCTATATTCATAATATTTGCATTTACTTCTAAAGTCACATATTTGTATGTCCAACAGAGCTGGGAGCTCTGGACCTACAGGGGTATATCTAGGTGCAGCTCCCAAACTGGGAGAATGAGAAGATAGCAAAACTGTTTGGAGACCACTGTGCCATAANGTGCTCTATTTAAAACCTAGTAATGCACTCAGCTTTGCACAAAAGCTCATCAGTTGATGATAACTCTAATCCTATAGTGCTAGTTCCTTCTGACCATGCAGGTTAATGGCTGGACTCAGTGATCTCAAAGTCTTTTTAACCAAAATTGTTGTATGATTCTATTCAGCCCAATAATGTAGTTTACAGTAACAGCTTCATATGCTTGGTCTTTTACAGAAAAAAGCGGTCAGAGAAGTGTGCTGGTTTGCTGACATATTCAGGGTAATCAACTCAGCTCCCAAAACTGCACTATTTGGAGTCAGTGGAAATGCTGCATGAAGGAGGACTGCGCACTCAGGCTTTGTGTGATACAACTAAGAAAACTGTGATAAGATTAGTAGGAAAATAGAATTGTATGCTATAGCAGAAACCAAAGGATGGGGGATCCTTTATGCCGTGGATAGCAGATCTTTGGAAATCATTGACAGAGAATCTTGTACATACTCTCAGTTTACAGTGGCTAAAAAATGGGGGTGGAGAGGTTCATTGATGTTTTTTTATTATGTAAGAATGACCTCTGCTTCAGGATGTCAACAAGCTGAAAGTAGAAAGAGGCTGGAAAATAAGAGAGGGGAGCATGTCTACCCTCTCATTCCTCCACAGACATCTGCTTATGACCTTGGAGGCAGAGTAAAGCAGTGGCTGGACTTGCTGAGCTGAAGCTTGGGTCTTCTGAAACACAGTGGAGCTCTACTAATGAAACCATTAAATAACAACATGCTAATAGGTTTTCTGGTGTATAAAGTGAGAATACTGTCTATCTGCCCTGTTGTAAGTTGGTTTTGGTATATCTAAATCCTTTTCTCACTGATTTTTACAAGGTGATAAATTTACAGACGGAAATTCTTTTAAGCCATAAATACCATGCATGCTGTTTTGCCTAGAAGTACAGATAAAGCTAACGAGATGCTAAAACCAGTTGAAGTGCATTCCTTCTCTACCTGGTTTGCTCAGCTGAAACTGTCCACTATCAGTTTGGGCGTTCGGTGTTTGACCCTTGTCTGTAGATAGAAATGAAATAGAGCTCCCATCACTTAGTCACAATGCTTTGAATGACAAATTTGTACACAGCAGTTGACCTGAAAAGTGGAGGCTTAACCTCGCATGGAAGCCTCTGAAGTTTCTTGTATCTGCTTTATTTCTGTAAACATTCTCCAGTCTCCCCATCATCTTCTTTACAGACAAGAATCCTATAGTTTCAGACCTGGTCTCTGAATTTTATATTCTGTTATACTCGTCTTATTTTGTGTTTTTCATATTATATGGCTCTGGAGAAAAAGGTGGAATAACATCCACCATACTTTGCTTGAGTTTTTGCTACAAACAAACTAATCTTTTAAAATTATCGTTTCATGTATTGCAGGATATGCATTCTATGCATACTTTTTATCATGCCACAGTATTTGCAATGTTACTTTAAGATTTCCCCATCGCAAATCTGAGTAATATAGGCAATAAATTGTAGAACCTGGTAGTGCCTGATTGAAATATAAAGTTGTGAGCCTAATACTGAGAAGTAATACGTACATTTATTATCTTTTACTGATCATCAGATCCACAGTGTGAAACCAAAGGGGAAAAACAGTTGATATGCGTACTACTACATTTCCTGAATATGGAATTTGCATATGAAATTGGAATTATCAGCTCTAGTCTTTGAATCACACTAAACAGAAAGAGAACAGAAAAAGTTACTTCTGGAGCCAGTGTCTTAAACCTCCAGCATTAAACATGTGCAAAAAGAGATATTACTTCTTCTTATCCTTTCTAAAATTCCCCAGTGAGTATAGGAATGCCAGTAGTAACATCGTGTTCCAAAAATGTGGAAATTCAGGGATGATGCACAAATAACTTGTAAATTGGGATCATTGGTTGAACTCATGCTAGGAGAAAATTGATATTTTACATCAAGAGCATTATTTGTCAAAGTGTTTTCTGTTCACCTGGACAAAGGCAAGAGGCAGAGTGTAACGCACCATTATCACTCAGTTCTAGTGTATAATTTCATTCTGAGAAATGAGACACTCCCAATTTCATATTTAAATCAAGAGATTGAAATATTATTGCATTTCATTTATTCAGATGAAAGAAATTTTCCTCTATGTGTTTTCTTGCTGTATGCTGTGGATTTTTCTTGGGCACTGGGCAACTCTTTAAATTACATCCCAGAGGCTAAAAGTGAAGGATTCCAAGCTAGAAGGCTGAAGAAACTTTGTGTGTTTTGGAGAGGTTCCTGAACAATTTCTATACTTCTTTTTTTGCTCTCCAATAATGGAAAAGGTCAGCCATAGCTGTTTCCACAGCTCCTTGTTCAAATTTAGAGAGAGAGTAAAAAAGACTCAGTTATGTTCTTCAGTTCAATTCTAGCAGATTTTTCTGTAAAATCACGATGAGGAGTTAGAGTGGGGACTTGACTGCTTATCTTGAAATTTTTATTTTCCTGTTTGCTGTACTGAGTGGCGCATGAGCAGCTGGGGAAAAACATAACTGAATTTCTTCATCTTTTCATTTCTGTGGAATATGGTAAATATATCACTTAGAGGGGAATAGTCCTGTTCTTCTTCCTATGTGTGCTTATGACCATCTTGCACATTTTTATGACTATTTAGCCTGTTTAATGAAGTGATTTATTTGCATATAACATAAGAGGAAATGGATTTCCTGTACTCCATTAGATCAAGTATCTTGTCTATGCCTGGGCAAGACCAAAAGCACAAAAAAAGGCTGCAGTGAATATTCCCAGAATAATATTCATGCTGTATTGCCTGAGCTGTTGTACAACACCTTTCATGAGCATTTCTATCTTTTCAAAAGGCAGGCAGACCTTCTGCAACCATGATGGCACCATGAATACTTGTATATAAAAGACCAGAATGTTGTATTTACTGCAGAAATTATGTAGTTATTGCAAAAAGTCTGGGCTTATGATCCCACTTAGAAAGTTCTGGTTTGTCTTCTTGAAGGCTGTGAACTTCAGGTTCCAAGTCCCTGTGGCATCCAGAATTGATGTAACTGTCCCACAGAGACACAGAGGCCTTCCTGTTCTCTTTACTCCTTGACAAGTTCCTGTAATGACTTTCAACAAGGTAATGTAGATGAAGGAGGATCGGATTAGAAATCCCCCTCCAGCTCTCCATCCTTGCAGGCACAAGCCTGAGAAACAAATTCTCTCAGCTTCATCTACAGAGGATCAAACACCTTCTGCTGTTGTTCCCAGGCATTGTTAATTGTTGTTAATTTACAACACCTCATTAATTATTTGCTATTAAAGATGTGAGTGAGGCAAATGCCCTTCACCCATGGATAGTCACAAGAATGGATCATTAATAACTACAAAAATTTTTTACTTTTGAAGTTGAAAGGGAGCTTGTATGAAAGTCATGTTGTTTGCAGGAAAAGCCTGTCAGCTTTCACTTTTATCTAGAATATTTGGTCACTCACTGCACAGACATTTGGTAATGACAGCTCCATGGCTGGCTGAAAATCAGTATTAGATTATAGCCTGGAAACCAGAATTGGATTATTGGCTGACCATCTTTCACCATTTTAGCTGCAGTGACTGAGTAACTGCCAAAGAGGGGCAGTAACTTCTGCTTCTGCAGCCAAGTCCAAGCAGAATTGTGAATCAAAGTTGTCATTTGCCATTGTTCACAGCCTGGTATAGTCACTTTAATTAACTTTTTTTTCCTTTGTTTTTTCTTTGGTTTTTTTTTAGCATATTAATACATAAGGCAATGAATTTCAGCAGCTGGGAAATTTACACATGACCCCTCTGTGCCTCTTTAATGGGCTCCACACATTCTTCAGAGAGTGAGTGGGTTGCTGTTTCAATCATTTCTGGAGTAGTGATTTCTTTAGCTGCTGCAGCTTTTTCTAAAAGGGACTGTGAAGCAAAGCCAAGAGGTCATCTGGGCAAAGAATGAAGAATCCTGTTCTCTTAAGTTACTTATGAAAATAATTCCATATACTGTCCATTGCACAAGAAGTCTTGAGCAGAGCCAAGAAATGTATCCATGTCTTCTGAGCTATGTTACACATTTAATACCACAGATTATTTTCCAAAACTAGATTAGAATTCAGAGTTGAGCCTCAGACATCCACCTTACAAACCAATCAGTGGAGGGGAGTTCAGACTGCCCCATAACTGCAGTTCCCAGATGCTGCAGAAGCTCCTGTTCTCTACTCTAACAGGAGAATTGGGATTCATAATGTTGGATCTCAGCTAATTAGGACAGTACATGAGTAGCATTACTTCTGTCTTTTTTTCTTTGCTATATGATGTGAAACAATGAAGTAAATAACACAGACTTAAATACTTTCTTCTCTAAAACCTTCTGTGCATATTATAAATCTAAATGGTGCTAGCCTTGAAGGCTGAAAATGGCCATTAGATCATCTCTTTATTTCTACAGACAGGGAAATTTCACCTCTCCTGAAATTGTCTCACACCTTTTACTGGGCCATGGGATCTTCTCTGTAGGCCTCCAGCTTTGCTTTGGAGAGATCAATAGGCAAGACATCCACTACTGTCCTGATTATTTTACCCCCAGAGCTGATAAGCCTCAGTGATTAATGATTTGGTAATCAAAAGTAAATGTTTTCTGTAAAAAATGCAGGGACAAGCAAACGCTTAAATGTTATCCTCAAAAAATATTCAGTGCATATTGCAAACTGAGAATTCGATTAAAACAGTAAATTATATCCTATAGCCTTGTCTCGAGTTTCGCTTAAAAAGAGATAAAACCTTCCCAGGAAGTGTTTTCACCAGATGCCAGATCTGTATTTGTTTTAGAAGAGCTGAAGCATAATGAAGTACCTGACTTAAGACTTTACAAGATAAGAAGTGCCTGGTTGGTGCTAAAGGTTCATTTTTAATTCATTCTTTATTATGGGAGTTCTTCTCTCTGGGAGGGTGAGCTGTGATCAGGAGCACAGCCAGGACAGATAAGGCACATGAACCCTGGCCTGAAAGCTGACAAACTACCACGGCTGAGCAGTCAGTTACACCGGAGACAGATCTCTTTCAGGGACTAGTTCAAGCTGAATTTATTCTCAGTCACCTCCAAGAAAGACTCACTAAAAATGGAATGCACCACAATGATATATGACTTTTAAAAGTTTATAATCTATGTGCCTATAGGTTTCTGTCAGGAGGTAATAAGAAAAGAGAACACAAGCAAGCCTTCCTCTACACATGTGTATACCAACATGTACACCTGCTAATACAGACATAGAAACTCATATGTGTATATATAATGATAAATACATATTACAGTATTTATTGCACTGGACTTCAGACTTAATCAAACAAAATCACAACAAACTGGCTTTAATGAACTAGAAAAAACTAAACCAAATAGACCATGAAGCCATATGGATATTCTCTTTAACATGTTTTCTTGGAGGAACTTCATATTTCGTTTGAAAATTAATTTTGTGATTCCAGTTTGGGTTTTGATGTGTTCTACTGTGGTAATTATTTTCTTGGTTTTCATCATGAATGACATGTTCTCATTAGTGTTTTGCATTTACTTTGCTTGTATTTCAATGCAATTTCTTTGTGGAGAAAGCACTATTGCTTTGTTATGTCATCCAGCGCCTAGCATGGTGCCTAAATGCTCCTATGTACTACTTCAATATAATTAATGTATGGTCATGGTGCTTCTGTTTCTCCATTTCCTTTTGTGCTGGAAACTGATTTGATTCATGACTCCTGTAAAAAGTTTATTACTTGGCAGTCCTGAGCCTTGCATTTCCATATTGGAGAGAGACCAGGAGTAACAAACAAACAAACAAACAAAATTTTTAAAGGAAGCAAAATTCCTGGAGATAAGGTACAGATGTCAGATGTTTAAAGAGAGATATTTGCATACGCAAAGACAATAGTTGTGTCTCCAAACAGTGTACAAACACACATTTGTAAATAAAAGCTTGATTGTGATGGACCAAGATTTGGTTCTTCATATCTTATGAATACATTATTTATTATGTTGAGGGTGTGTTTACTTTTACTTTTATCTGACCAGAGAAGGTAAAGTCTGTTTTTTAATTACCAATATAACATTTTATAGTTCTTCAGTTGTAAGTAAAACTCTTTTTCATTGCAAAACAAAAGCAGAAATCTTGCAACCAGTGTATTTATCTCTCTTCAGGGGCTGAGGGTTAATATCCAATAGCTCATAACATCTTTATTATAATGCATTTATAATGATTTACTGGAATGACTCTGTAGCTAAGTATCTAATGTCAAAGACTAGATTTGGTGTGGTGGAAAATGTCGTATCCTTGGGTAGCTCTAGGGAAAATGAGGCCTCAGTCAGGGCTTTCTGTATAATTCTACTAACTGTAATAAGAATAGGGGTAATTGCATTAATGTCAATTAAGCTATTAATAATGCTCATCTTGTCATTCCTAAATATAGCAGTCACTCATACATGCTACTGTCGCCTGTAAAGACTGTACGCAAATGAGATCATGGCTTATTTATGCTTTAAAACCTGGCTGACAGCCAGTCTTATATCTCTTGTACACCATCAAAATAGCTGCTATTTTAGAGAGAAACCACCTAAGGTACCTGAAGAGGCCATGTCCTGTAGCTGTGATGTTGATCACCTCATAACACACACACAGCTCCTTCATAATTTGCAGACCCCCCAGGATGCCAGCAAGGCCCTCTGTGTCACTTCCATTCATGCCATGGGAATTTTTGCCATGGCTGACAGTGAAGTTCTTTAGAGGAATGCTTGCAGCATCTCTGTGCACTAAAAGAAATGTCATCTCTGTTGATGACTTCAGGTTTCTTGTATGGTAGGCCATAGCTAGGGGTGCAACTGCCCTTGCTAACCATTTGTTGTGGGCTCTACTATTTTGGCTGCATTTGTGAAACAAAATTCTGTTTCTAATGCTAATTACAGAGTATTAGTTTGTACGAAGTAGGATTACTACTAAACAATTTAAAGACAGAGTTCTGGAGTAATGCAAATGGACACACAATCTCCATGAAACATGAATAGATCTATATTTACTAAAAAAGTTGCTGGAAATGGAGCAATAGCTTCACAGAATCAAAGTCTACTTGCTGTGTTGTGCAGTGCTTCGACGATGGTGGTCAAATGTTCATCACCAGCTGCAATGTGCAGAAAACCAACATTAGCAAATTTCAGGGGTTATCAAAGGGGTCACTTGCAGAATTGCACTGTCCTTCAGACAAGAGGAGAGAAAAATATGAAAGGAACCTTTTAGTCAGAGCTCATGACAAATGAGGCCATGGCCAATTCCCACAGGAAGACAGTGAGAAGTACCATGATGTGCCTACATCAAGGAGCAGGAAAGGAGGCAACAGATGATATGTATGCATTAAGGGCAAGAGAGGAAAGGGAAGTGAGAATGAGACTGGAATTGTTTGTGAACACCTCTTGATACTCTTGTGCTGCTCAACCACCTCCCATCTCCAGAGAGCCCAGGGTAAGGTTATAATAGGTGAACTCATTTTTGTAATAAAGTTGGCTATAGCTCTAGGCCATAAATCACAAGTTCAAGTGCTCAAACTTATACATTTCTCTCTTGCCTCACTCTCTATTTATACTTTGATATGGATGAATCACTGAATCGAAGGCAGGAAGAGAGAGTAATTCTTTCATGCCTATAGAGAATAATACATTTACGTATGAATTATTAGGCATATTTTCTGAAGAGATACATTCTATTTTCTTCTACCAAAGGGAAATATAATTTCAATGAACCTGCTATTATTTTCATATTATTCAACTGACTTCCTACCACAAGGTTTTAATGAGCCTGCAACTGCTGTGAGCGCTAGCCATTAGATGGACTGCAAGTTTTTATCCTATACAGCTGAATCTTACTCCTGACTCAGCTTTCATTTATTCCTTCCTTACTTGTTCCAGTGAATTTCTTGTTACGGTGAAGTTAAAATATCCTCAGTGATGCACTGTGTCTCAAAATCATGTAATCTTTGCAATTATTAGCATTTTAAGAACAGCTTAAAGGAGACATTGATACCTCCTTGACAATTTTTGTGCCTTTTGAGTCAAAACTTTGTCACCTCTGTTAACTAAGCATATTTGAAACAGCTGTTTAAACCTCTTCCCTCATTTTAATTTCTTTCATAACTTGTGCCTTTAAGTACAGGTCCAGTAAAAATGGCTTCTCTGTTTAAATAAGGGTCCGATGCAGAATGAGAATGAATGTTGTCATATGAAGTGCATTTCAAATGTAATAAAGCAGAAAGGAGTTCCTGGCCCCTGTGTCAGTTGTAAGAGGGTGCATACTGTGATCACTATAGCTCAGTGGCTGCAAAGCAGAAAATGAAGATTGTAAAAACGTCACATAAAGAAAAAATGCACAGTGGATTCGTTTTGCGATGCTCATAATTCAGTAATGCCTTTAAGTAGCTAGAAGAAATATAATAAATGTTTTTCCACAACATTGATCATACTGTATCAGAGGAAATATTAGTGTGCAGGGAGCCATGATTATGCTGGTAGTAATTCTCATTGCAGAAAACTCCTAGAAGATGGGACCCTTTATAGGCTGAACTTTTATTGGTTGCCGTTATTTACCTTTAAGAATACGCCTAATACAGTGTCTTATAGCTAAATATTTTTGTGAAAACTCAAACCAGCAACTGTCAGTAAATCAAAAAACCTGCTACCACTTTATAGAATTTATGTTTTATTATGAACAGTCTGATAAGCTCTGAGATACAAAAAAATGACCAATTGACCAAAACAAATCTTCCTGCTGTGTTCCAAAATCTGGATTTGTTCAGACAGGTTTATTGTGCATGATCTCATCAAGCCATTTTCTTTAAGTATAAAGTATCTTCAAGAAATGTAATGCAATGTTAGATTAGGCAATAGATTAAAGTACACGGTTATCTGAAGGTTATAACCAAACACGCACAGACCACGGGTGATCTCCTTACTGTACTGCAAAACCCACCCAAAGTCACCAAAACATGTCTGGACTTTGGGCTGGGTGGGTTCCCAGTGCCAGTCTCCTGCTCCTCAGGCTGGCAGGATGCCATAGTGCTGGGGCAAGGAGTGGGTCAGCCCTGCAGAGGGGAACCACTGGGCACTTGGGAGAGGCCAGCCAGGGACGGCACATGGGCACTGGGACCAAGGAAGGAGAGCAGAGGCTGAGGTGAGGAGCATGGAATGTACCAAAATGTTCTTCCATGGATGCTGAGATGGCCCTTCCTCTGCACTGTAGGGGATGGAGAGGCTGAATGAGATGTGAGAAGAGCTTGTCTGCCAAAGTGTATGTTGCTGGCTTCTGGACTCTGAAATAGCCTATTGTCTCTAGAGAAGGCACTAAAATATTCATGTCCATTTATCATTAAGCTCCTTTTCAAGATGATGGTTGAACATGGTTACAACTTTAAGCAAGGAACTATGCTTATGTATTTCCAAAGTGCTGCTCACAAGCCTAGCTCCTGCCACAGGTCCTGCTGGGCCAGGGCCTAAACAAACAAGTCCGTTCTGCTTATCATTGGCTCAAGTTCTGCAGAGGGTCTGGTCCTGTAAGATAGGAATTGGTTTTGCTTCTTAATAGACATTTTAGGCAAAAGTTTGATGTGATTGTTTCCCTGAACAGATGTTGCCTCAGTCCTGAAATTTTAATCATATGCAGCTTTTTTTACTGAAAGACACTCTGTGGCTTTTCTTACATTTAAAATAGCAGGGTTGTATTTTCTTGCCTGGAATAAAAAAGACAACCACACTCCCTACTATGTGCTAGTAGCCTGGATTGGAAACTAAAGATCAGTTCTGCATGATCTGTTCCTTGGCTCTGTCAGTGCTTTGTGACATGATCTTAGGCAAGTCATTTAAACTTTCTGTGGTTTAATCTATCTATCCTTAATGTAATTGGAATAATAAGCACATCTCTTAGCAGTTACTGCATGGGAATTGAATAGTTAAAGACCTTTGGCAGGTTGTGTCAAAACAAGGAAACTGCAAGGCTGGGAATTATCAAATGCACAAATTCTGTTGTGCATCTTCACATAAGTTGTTTCAGTAATGGAGGTATTTAATGCTCCTGTGAACTAATTACTGTGACAGTCCTTTATTCTGTGTAACTTTATATATAATGCATACATGTATGTTGGTCTGGAAGGGGTGTCTTCATTTGCATATTAATATTAGAGTTTTAAGTGCAGTGATCAAGAGTGTTACCTTAGTACAAAATACATCTGTTGCTATAAACTTGACATAAAGTGCCATAAAGGAGAGGGGCGGGATTAAACCAGAAGCCCTAAGCGGCGATTGATGCTAAGATTCGTCAGAGTTTTGCTTCAGAGGGGAATGCACACTTGGGATAAGGTGTGATGTAGTGCCAGCCCTTTGCAGTTCTGCGTACTGGAGAAGGCTCTCAGCCTGGAGCTCAGTGCTGTGCCCCACACTGGCACTGCCCCAGCCCCTGCACGGCCCCCAAACGCAGTTGTACGGCTAAAATCTGCCCATGGATACAACGAGCAGATTTTACAGCAACTCAAGATGTGCTGCTCTGACTCTGTACTTACCTTTTAACCCGAAGGCAGCGCGCTGCCTTTCTGGGGGAAGGATAGCGTTTAGGGTATTTTAAGTGTTGTTTTGGTTGGGTTCCCGGGCGCTGTGAGGAGGGAGAGGTGCCGCTGGATGGCACTGTTGCTCACGGCTGGCGGGAGAGCAGCGCCGGGGGAGCCGCGCTGGGCCGGGCCGGGCCGGGCCGGGGGGCAGCACAGCCCCCGCCCGCAAGTCACTGCTGCACCCAGGGGTGTCCCTGCGCCAGCACAGACCCTCACCGCCCCAAAAAACCCATCCCGTATTTTATAATAGATTCTGTTTATTTTAATCTAACTTTATCTGGGTTTACGTAAAATGAAACACCAGTAAACCCAGATATTTTAGTTGCTCTGCACACCTGTATCTGCCCACATGGACGGTGAGAAAGCTGGATTTAGATTGACTCATTTTCAGTGCGACCTAATTTAAAATGAACTAGACCAAGCTGTTTTCGTTTTCACTACAAATATCAATGGAACTGCTGGTTTTGAAAATAATTTGCTCTTTTAAATGTTTTTGGTTCTTTTATTTTAAATCACAGGTGAAATTTTGCATTTAACTTAGTTGACTACTGTATTTCTGCTTGCTACTGTCATTTAGAAAACAGTGAAAGATGGAAAGGTTGTTCTTTTCCTCAATTCTAGAACAGATATGAGTCAGACTTTGTCATTCCTCATTCGATTCTGTTCTTAACATATGAATTCTTATGCTTCTATGAGAATTTTCTTTTATATTAAAAATTGTTTTAATTATATTGAGAAATTGCCCATTGTTTTGAATTCAGCTGAACCTCTGTGTTCTTTATTCCCCTTCTTTTACCTTTTCTTGAATGTTAGAGTACATAAATTGTAGAACAGTTACAGCCTTAGACTTTAGCTATGGAATTTCTTTCTGTTCTTGTACATTATCACAAAATTATGTTGCTTGCCATCTATGGGATGCTTTGATCCAAAATTTCAGTCATTGTTTCCACATTTAGGGGCTGGAATGAACATCAAAGAAGTGGGTGTACTGAATTTGCTGAATGCCAAAGCAGTACAATAACATGCAAAGGATATAAGCAAATCCCAAAGGTAAAATGTGCTGCCAAATCTTGCACATAATAGAAGCTCTAAAGTGACAGTCTGTCTTTGACAAATGCATAATGATATCAATGCCAAGGGAAGGAACTAGCATGCTGAAAGGTGAATAAAAGAGTTGGGAACAATTCGCTACATTTACACATTTCCTCGGTGTGTTTTCACACAACAAGGAAAGCAGATGAGACAAATGTATTAGGTAATCATTGGAGAAGACCGTAAAACTGCTGAGGTTTTTTAGTAACCTGGATATTTCCTTGCCTTGTGATGAGTTTTTAAAAACAAAACATGGTTCGAAACAATTCATATTCTAAAAGAAAAAAATGCAGTCCACAAGGAATGTAAAAAATGGCTAATTCTCTTTTCCTTTGACAAGATCACATTTAATGCCCATATGGTAGTTGCAATATGCTGTTCTCTTTCCTGGTTGATGGATTCCTCAATACTTCAAATAGTTGCAAAGATAAGTTAAGGATTCCGTATGCATTCACCAGATTTTCCAACACTGTGAACTAACAGGGTAATTTAAATGGGTACTGTAATGTAAAAACATGAGAATCACTGCACAAAACCTATCAATTTATCTTGTAAAACACCTGAAACTCACTTGTTAAATTCATTTTTATTTTCCTTTCTTTGAAAACAAAACCCAAAGCAAATAATAGCTGTAAAACCTGTAGCAAAAGGCTTCCTTCCCCAGTATGTACAACACTTAGCAGAGGCGAGTCTCGGGTAGTTTAGCAGATCCTAGTGTGTTCTGGAGAGGAGAGGTTTTTCCCAAGCCTGCATGTTAATGTTCATCAGAGAAAGTCTGACAGAGGCCCACTGAACTGCAGCACTCCTGCTGCAGCCACTCAAATATTCAGAAGGAAGTTCTGCTGTAATAAAACTTCAAAGAGAGAACGATTGAGGACCTGCTCTTCCCCCATTAGTTTTCCTCCCTGTCTCTGGTAGCTGAACAGTCACCTCCAGTTCTCATGTGACTGGTGACTGAATGCATGGCTGCCACATGTCAAGAGTGCTGCTCAGGTGGTAGGTAACTGGCCAGTCAGCATTTTGGCCAGGTGATAGCCATGTTCTGGTTGTATGACTAAAAAAAAAAAAAGGCTATTCCATCTTGAACAAAGAGAGGGTTAGCCTTCGCAGGAAAAAGTGACATATTCTTGCCTGGGCTGTGGTTCCTGTACTCCAGCTACAGAGGTGTAAGGAGCAGTTTAAAAAATCTAGGTAGGGTAACATTCCTCTTGTTCAGTAACTGAGGAAAAAGTTTCTGACTGGCATGGGGTTGTATTGAGACTAGAGGGAGTGTTTCCATTGCCTGGAAACACGGATTTCCACTTGCCATTGACTATGGGGCAGCTGATTAACTCCTCAGGGTGCACCTGAATTTAGTCACTTGGGCTCTTGAAGCATCCCACAGAAGCACATATATGATTTAAAGCTGCCTCTGTCTTGCTCTTCCTTCTCCTTTTCTCTCCTACCCTGAAACTACAGGTTTTCTACTATGCTTTGGTGAAGTGTAGCAAATAATGTAATTCTTTATACATATAACATCCTGATTTGTGCAAGCAATTAGGAAACTGAATGTCGTGCCCAGATGGGGACCTGATCCTCTGTGCCTTGGCTCCAGTCCTGCATTAGATTTGTAGGGAGTGTGACCTACATTCTCTTCCAAAGAAGGCTGGGTAGGAAGGGACATCTGGTTTGGATTGTGGTTGCTACTAAAATCTCCTATGAAGCAGAGAAAAGAGCTGCAAGTGGTCAGGCAGAGATGCATCTGTTATCATAAAACAGGATGTATATAATCACTACTGAAGGAACTAGACAAATAGATAATGTAAACTAGATTAGATGGTGTCCAGTACTGAAGGAGAGAATATCTAGTCTTTCGCATCGTGTAGGCAAAGTGTCAGACCCCGTGGCAGCCACCTGCTAACACTGAGAACAAGCCTGCTCTGACCACAAGAAGACTGTCTCAGTGATAGTGGGGGGGAAAGCTGAAACCACCAAGAGCTGTGAGATTCATGGACACTTTGCCAAAAAGGGAAAATAGTGGCAAGTAAGTCTCATCACCGTTCGGATAGTGGTAACATCTCCTGAATGTCCCTAAAGACATGCTGCTTCCCAGAAATCTGGGTCAAAATCTCACTATTTCTGCAACTCATCTACTTCATTGAGCTCTTCTGTTGCATCCTTCTCTCTTGTCACAGAGATACTGCTGGGAGCAGTACTGGGCAGATAAAAAGACCTGCAGAACAGGGACAGAGATATGGGGATCAGGAACTCAGGTGGAACTCCTGTAAATCCTCACATTTGACAGTCTAGCCGGAGCCTGAAGATGAACAGGCAGCTGTGCCTATGACAATGGAAGGATGTTAGTTTACCTTGAATATTAGTGAGATTCTATAAGTTGCTGGGCAAATATTGAGCCCACGATAAAAGAAGAAAAAAAAATCTTTGAACATTTGCTAGCCTGGAAAGAATGGTTTTGATCTAAGAGTTAAGGAGAGAGCTGGCAGAAATCCATGTACTTAAATTTATCACCACCAACTTGTGTGAGAGTAAAAGACTACATATAATAGATAGATACATGTAATAGTTCCTGATAAAGTCACAAGGAAAAGAAACTAAACAGGTCTTGAGTATGAGTATTATTAATAATCACACTGACAAAGATAAAGAATAAACAAGGAAAACTGAAAATCATAATAATTGATTATGAGTACGGCTGAACTGGAATAACAGAGACTTGGTGGGAGAATTCATATGGCTGAAATATTAATATAAAGCATCTAAAGGATATAGATTCTTCAGGAAGGAGAATTGGGTTGAAAGCAAGGAAGGATATCATGTGCTCAGATGTCCAAAACAGAGCTCAAAGCATGTGCATGATGATAAAGAAGACATCTAGAGTCTCCTACAAAGCATTAAATCTGGAAGTGCAAGCAAAGGATAATTTTGATAATTAAGTACCAGAATCTTCTAAGGCCCTGAAATGTATGTGCTTTAACTAACAAACTGTTGGTAAAGGCATTGGTCAGCAAATTCTAGGTAATGCTAGGTAAAAGGGAAGAACTGAAGGTGAATCAGTCTTCCAAAAGAGCTGAGGTTTATGAGGATTTGTTTGGTAGAGATTGTTTTCTAATTTTTTGGAAGTTTCTCAGATGCTTGCTTACTTCCTACCTCAGCAAAAGGATCTTTTGGACTTGCTGAAAAGGTCCCAGGCATCCTCTAAGATTTGCTTTGTTTGAAGCAAGGACAGCAAATACAACAGGGAATTCACCTTCCTTTAGCACTGTTGTATTGAATAATGAAAGTGTAGAGACTCTGTTTAAAGCTCAGTGAAGATCAGGCTTGTTTTAATTTGACTTCAGCTTAGCTGCAGAGGCCTTGTGTTTGGACTTTGAATTCAGAGCCAGATTTATTTTGGATTTTGCCTTCATCAGAGAAATTATTCTTGTCAGACATCTTTTCAGTCCTATGACTTAATGAGACCTCTCAGCCAGGACTGGGCAAGGCACAACTCATCTTTCTCAATTTGCTGGTTGGGGGCCTATTCCACGTTACTTGCTTTGTTTTGCTCACATTTCCAGGCTGTCTCCATACATGCTGTACGCTGTGGTTGGGGGTGCACACTGTGACTGAGCCTTAACTCTAAAATCCTGCAAGGTGTAATGTCTCAGGGAGACATTGTCAGGCAGATAATTTCGGGTTCTCTGAGTTCCTGTTTCACTCAGTCAAATAGTGTTTGTTTCTGATTTTCTCAGACATTGAAAGGGCCTGAGCAAATGGTCAATACATTCCTCTGTGTGAACAGTAAGAAGCCAAGGTCTGAGGAAGGTGTATAAGATGTGGCACTATTCCACTGCAGAACACTGAGGGCAGCAGTGCTTGGGTGGTATGATTGTGACAGAACTCACAATGCATAGGATGAGAAAAAGGTAAAGCAGGAAAAGTAAAATTAAAGTCTTCTGAAGTTAGACAACTAGGAAGGAAGCTTAAGAGAAAAGGATATATGATGCTGTGACAGCTGAAATATTTTCTGCTTTTTATTGGATCAGACTCTACTAAATGCATCAAGTGTAGCAGCTGGCTAGTGTAATTAACATCAGCCATAAAGGGTAAAGTCTTCGCCTAGGATAACATAAGGGTGGGAAAATATTTTTTCATTTTCTTGATACACTTCTTAATTATCTCAGAGTCAATCTCATGCCCACCTGAAATTTGCTAGGAGTTGTTCGGAGAACAGAAGAAAGACTGATGAGAAAAATTTTTAAAAGTCGAATGTGACACTAGCTCTTTCAGAAAGGGAGAGTAAGAGGAAAAGAATTCTGGATGCTTATTTATCCAAAGTTTTTTCCACAATTCAGGATGAATTTTTAAGCCCCAAAAGATGAGAAGGAAATAGGTAGCAGCCAATATGAATTTGTGAAACTCATCCACTTGATGAATACGGATTCATCAGTAAGTAGTCATGTCAAATTGATTTCATTTCCTCTTAGAACAGAGTAACAGAGCACAAGTAAAGGAGGAAAATGATAGGTCACAGGTATTTTGACTGTTTGACACCATGTTGCATGGCATTGTCTTGAACAACAATCTCAGTACTGTTTAAGGCCTGATCTTGTGTGTTTTGTCAGGTTTTGAGGCACCAAACTCCTAGAAAGACACAAAGTAGTTAGAATCCAGGGGAGAATAACCAGGTCACAACAACATGACATGTATGAAAAATTGAAAGAAGTGTATTGTATTTCTTTCTCTGGAATAAAAAAGACTGATGGCCTTGAGAACAGCCTTTGATTTTATTTACAGCAGCCTTTTACAGGAATTATTTGTTCTCTGTTGTAGATAAAACAGATTTGCTCTGGCAAATTCATACTAGACCTTAGAAACAGCTTTCTGACTCTGAAGATGGCAAAACTGATTTTTTGAGAGGGCTGTGGAGTCTTCATCACTGAAAATGTTTAAGAATGGGTTTAAGAGGAACACCTCTTAAATTAAACCTGCCTAGAGAAAGGGCAGAGACCTTCCAAGGGAATCTTATTTTCCACTGATTCCCGGACACAAAGTCAAATGTCTGCAAGCTGCGGTTTCTGTGCCATCCAGGGCAGGAGTTCTCTGCAGCGCCAGAGAATATCTGTGCTTTACCTCCCATAGGCACAGCACACCTAAGGGGATACAGCGCTGTGCTGCAAGCTGCAGTGTCAAGCCAGGTTCCCTCACGTGCTCTGCTTTTACTCCCACAGCCTAACACTGTTCTTTAGCACCTGTGCTGCAGTTAGTCTTCTCCAATGCAGTCCGTTTTTTCCCATGGAAATGCAGAGAGGTGTTAAACTTTTTTACTAAGTCCTTTACTATCCTTTTGTTTTCTCCATTTCTACAGTTGATAGTGAGTAATGATGAAATTTAGCTTACCAGAAAGTTTTTCCTGAATATGTAATATTTTGGAATTGTGTTTAGATTTTCTAGAGTCCCCAGTAAATGAAAGCATTTAGCTTTTGCATTGTTTCAGAACTAATTATTGAAGTAGCTAAATGTTCAAGAACATAAAAATGTACAAATGGGTGTTAGTTGAATGGATGTAGTAAGATTTTTTTCTGGCATGAAAAGCACAGTATTTATGAGTTAATTTAATCAGAGAAGAAAAATATTGAGTAGGTGATGAAGTAAAAATGATGACTGTGTATTATGTTTTGCCATGCAGCTGAACAAACACATTCAATGACAGACTTTGGCAGGAGCTGCAAAGATGTTCTTGACAATGGCATGAATAAATATTAGGTGCCGTACACAATTCACTGCATTCCAGGCCCTGAGCAAAACCAGGTGAGCTTTGCCTGGAAAATTTGGAAGAAACAATGTAAGCATGTTGGGGAAATGCAAACATCTACAGTATTCTCCCCAGCTGCTTTGCTGTAACGTTTTAATTTGCATCAGCAACAAATGTCATTTTTTATCTGCTCTACTTTCATTACACTTCTAGGAATCAATTAAACTCCCAGCTACTTTAGAGTTTGTGGTAGGCACTTCAGTAATATTGCCCAAATGAAGGACTTCATATTTGCTAGACAAAGTACATTGATCAGGCTTCATTTCCATTGCTGCAACTAGTTTACAAAAATAAAAAGGAAAATAAATACTTTTATATAATTAGTGATCAATAGAAGCAGGAGGATATCTCCTAATAATTTAAAATGGAAATTTGAGGAAATTAGAGGGAGGCTATACAACTTGGATGTGGGCTGTTAAAAGAATGAATATGGCAATATGGAGGAGAATTTCCTTTTAAAGATTATTTTTTCTCCAAAGCTGGTTTATAGTCGTAGTCTCTTGCTAAAACCTACAGCAGTATTGGTAGTTCAAGTACACTTGACTGCTGGGGAGAAAAGAGAGATGGGAACATACTGTAGTGCTCTACTCTTTATTCTGACTCCATTGAGTGAAATTTAATTCAAGGTTGGTCCTCACATCTTCAGTGTTCAGAGGGCTGGTGCTGACAGTACTGTTTTTCATCTTCATTTTTTGTAATCCTGAGAATATTNTGACAAAAATTAAACCTAATGTGGAAGTTTCTCTTATTAGTTCTATTCTCTACTGATCTCATTTGCAAGTGCAAATGCTCATTTCAGAAGTAGTGTTTTTAAGAGTAAGCCTCCTTCTGTGTCACTCCAGAAAGCAATGGGCACAGTCTACCTGGAGTCTTTGAGTTGTTGTGGCCTGATGATTCTACAAGGGATAGCAATGTCTCTGCTTTACAACATGATGTGCTTGTGTGCCTGGGATTCTTCAGGGAGTCCCAGGAAGAATAAGCCTGCAACAGAGAAATCACTGGCCTAGCTGGGAAGGAGAGAGAACAGTTCATGTCACTTCTGCAGTTTCTTTCCTGGAATGAGTCCCAGACATAACTTAGAGCAGCTTCAGACTCCCTGACCATCTATAACCTCACAGGTATGTTATAGAAGTTAAGGATAGGTGTGGTATTAAGCTACCCAGCCCACAGCTCCCCTTTTTAACTTGTTCTCCCTATTCTGTGAAGGATGTGAGAGTTTGTGAGGAGGTGTAACACCTTCCTGTAAGAACTTCAAAGGGACTGAGCCTGGCACATTTTATTTATGCTATATTCTTTTACTGGAAATAATATTTACTGGAAATAAAAATAACAAAGTGAAAATCCATCTTGTCTGTTTGGTTTTCTCTCTCTGATCCTTTCAGAACTGAAACCCTTAAAACTCAGTGAGTGGAGCAGTAAACAGACTACAGTGACATACTGCTAGAAAGTCTAAAGACTGTTTTTTAATGATAGATAAAACATGTAGTTTTTACATGTCAAGGTGATAGTTATTAAAAAAGGAGTAAAAGTAGGTCTCTTCAGCCTAGAACAGTTTTGTTAGCTGAGGATTTAATGCTTTATTGCTGTAATTTTGCATTTGAGCGTGTGCCTTATGGGTTTCTTCTCTAAGTTTTTTAGAGAAGGTTGATTTGCTCAAAATGACCAACGTATCTTTTTTATCGTATCTGTTCCACAGCTGATGGCTGTTATTATTAACCAAGTTGGGCAGTAATTTTATGGCTCAAAAAGATCTGAGAAAGGGAGATCAGGAGGCACCCTGATTTGTTTGCAAAAGTCAAGAATTTAATCTGAGCCTCAGTTAAGAGATGACTTCATCACACTTTGTTATACCTATTAGAACTAC
>VZTT01065233.1:0-24490 GCA_013400855.1 Buphagus erythrorhynchus
GGGCCAGAGATATAAGAAAGCATTACAGAAAAAATTTGGGTTAGAAGGAACCTTAAAGCTCACCCAGCTCCTCCCCCTGCCATGGCAGGGACACCTCCCACTGTCCCAGCTGCTCCCAGCCCCAGTGTCCAGCCTGGCCTTGGGCACTGCCAGGGATCCAGGAGCAGCCACAGCTGCTCTGGGCACCCTGTGCCAGGGCCTGCCCACCCTCCCAGGGAACAATTCCATCCCAATATCCCATCCAGCCCTGCCCTCTGGCACTGGGAGCCATTCCCTGTGTCCTGTCCCTCCATCCCTTGTCCCCAGTCCCTCTCAGCTCTCCTGGAGCTCCTTTAGACTCTCCAGGGGCTCTGAGCTCTCCCTGGAGCCTTCTCCTCTCCAGGTGAGCACCCCCAGCCTGGCTCCAAAGCAGAGCACTCCAGCCCTTTCATCACTTTTGTGGCCTCCTTTTGACTTATTCCAGCAGCTCCACATCCTTTTTTATGCTGGAGGCCCCTGAGCTGAACACTCCAGGCACCCAGAATAACATAAAAGCATAAAATCAGAGCACAAGGGGACAGAGCACTGGCTGGGAGTGAGGCTGTGGCTGGGAGAGTATTTCAATTCAGCAGCTGCAAGATGCAATTCCCCTCCCTGGGGCATCTCCCTCCAGCACCAGCTTCTGTCTGGGCAGGGAGCTGGAGGCACTGGGAGCTTGGCTTGGACAGGGTTTTCATCCCCAGCAGCTCCTGAAGCCACTCCCTGCATGGCTCTGACTGCCAGCAACACAAAGGGGCCCCAGCAAAACCAGCCATGAGTGTGAGAGCAGCAGGAAGGTGGTGGCTGTTCTGCATTTATATATATTAATATTATATATATTTATATTTATATTTAATATATTTCTTACATTTATATTTACTTATCCTTTATATTTTTACCTATATTTATATCTATACTTTATATAGATATTTAGATATTTATATTTAATAACAGTGACATGAAGTTGTGACCCCAGGGAACTTGAGTTTCTCTCAGCCACAGATTTGCTGCATGACCTCAAACAATTTGCTAAACCTCCTCTTGTTTCTCATTTCCCCACTTCACATCAAGGGACATTTGTCTACTCTACCAGGGTAGCTGTGATTATTTAATTCATTAGGGGAGTGTCATGTAAAGTACATCAATATAAACTAAAATACACAGAATGGGGTTTGCCCATTTCCTTTAATTTTTGAACAAAGTAAGTAGACGAAGTCTTGTGCCCTTCAAAACCAAACAGAATCTTTCTTTGTGTAAAATGTTACATAAACCTTAGTGGTTGTTCATTTTTATTGTATTATTTTTAATAATTCTGCAAATATTTCAGAAAAGGGCAGTTTGTTCCTACTGCATAAAAAAATCATTACCATAGAGCTGGGTTTTTTACATTTCCCCCTCATATAATTTCAAAAAAAAACCCAAATACAATAAGGAAATTTACCCTCCCGCTTCCCTCCCCACAAAAAGAAAAAAAAAAATCTGGTTTTTTTTTTTAAATCAGTAAGGAGTTAAACAAGTCAGATATTAGGAGCACACAGAGCACAGCACATCAGTAACACTGGGGATGCTTTAGGCCAGGCCAACCCTGCCCAGAGCACAGAGGAATGTGGATAGCAGCAGGAGGAGGCAGCTCCTGACACAGCACAGCCCTCCTGGAGGGACTGGGACCAGGACAGAGCCCAGGGCTCCTGCACAGGCCACAGGGCTTGTCTCCTGCTTGTCCAACAGCAGCCTTCATCCTGATCCCAATGATGCCTTAGGATTTAGCTTTCATATTTTTCTATTCCTGTACTACATTAGTGTATAACTCTAAACTCCATATGGAGTGTTAGTTACTGTCTTCTGGTTTTATTCAGACACAACAATTCCTCTCTAGGAATCTCAAGGACACCTCACTGCCTCAGGCCCCACAGAAGTGAATTTGGGGGGAGCAAACTGGGGGTAAATGACTCCATTACCTGCAGTGCAATTGGAGGATTAACCCCTGATATGTAAATGGCCCAGACTGATAATTGTGTGATAAACTCGTGACCATTGTCCAGCTTGGGTGCAGCCTCTGGGAGGCTCTGACTGCCCGAGCTGTGCCTGTGCAAGGCTCCAATAAATCCCCACTTTATTCTCCTCACTTTGCCTGGCCTCTGCCCTGGGGAGCCTCTTGGAGACAGCAGCAGTCTCCTGTCACATCTGGGGTGCCAAAAACCCCGAGGCATCACCAAGGGCTGCCATGGCCTGTGTGGGGTCACTTGGTGCCCATGGACGGCCCCAGGAGCAGGGGCTGCACCTCATGGATCCTCAGGATCCTGATTGTCCAGGGAATGGCACTGAGACCCAGGCCAAGCACAGCCTAAAGGTTCCCAGGAGTCTGAAATCAGGGCTAAGCACAGCCTAAAGGTTCCCAGGAGTCTGAAATCAGGGCTAAGCACAGCCTAAAGGTTCCCAGGAGTCTGAAATCAGGGCTAAGCACAGCCTAAAGGTTCCCAGGAGTCTGAAATCAGGGCTAAGCACAGCCTAAAGGTTCCCAGGAGTCTGAAATCAGGGCTAAGCACAGCCTAAAGGTTCCCAGGAGTCTGAAATCAGGGCTAAGCACAGCCTAAAGGTTCCCAGGAGTCTGAAATCAGGGCTAAGCACAACCTAAAGGTGCATCTCCCTTCCCTGATCAGAAAACACCTTCCCATTCTCCCTGGCAGGGACCATACACTCCCCCAAGGCCCAAGTGTGGCTTTGGGGTCCTGGTTCTTCAGCCTGGGTGGGTGGAGAGAAAGCCCAGGAAGGGACACTGGGTCACAAACATTTCTGACTTGCTGGGACTTCCAAAAATGTGAATTCCTAGATTTTGGAGTGTCAATGTCAATTCAGTTTCTTCATAGTACATAATCATTCTGTGGTTTCAGTTCTGGGAACATTTCTCTCACAGTATAGTTTTCCCATGGGAGTGAGTTTTGGCTCCCTCTGAGGGAGGCACAAAATGATGGTTCTGTGCCTTCCTAAATCCAGATTCTTCCAAATGTCCTGCCCCAAGCACCTCACAGTGGAGACAGGCAAACAGGACTTCCAGGATCTGAAGTCCTCTGCTAGGCCTCCACCTTGCCACACACAAAATAAACCTCTACAAATAAGATAAAGTAAAAATGAAATGGCTCTATTAGATTTAATGAAGTGACTTGAGACAAAGCAGTTCCATAAAAATGCTTTTTTTAAGAAGTAACAGCAAGAGCTCAGAGAAGTGCCGACTGCAGGTACAGTTTTCAATATTAAGATGTATTTAGTGATTTCTAGGGAAATATTTCCTTGGGAGAAGATCAGGAGCCATTTCTGTTGGTGACAGCTCCAGGTGCTGTGTCTGAGCTCCAGTGGGTTGGAGTTGCAGAGAAGGCAGCAGGTTTTATGACATTTCTTCTGGGCTGTCTCTTGTCTCTCCCCCCAAATCCTGTGCAGTGCAGGATGCTGTTCCTCCATAGGTTTCTCACACAACCATCAAATAACAAAAACAGGCCAAGAAAAAATTGTCCAGAACAAATAATAGTGTTTGGAGTATTATCAGGTAAAAAACCCACATCCTGAGACAGAGTTTAGAGGTTTTGATACTGGGCCATCTGCACACCTCCTGGAACAACCATCCAGCAGCTGGATCCACATACAAAACCAGCTTTAAACCCAGGAGTCAGTCCAGACCCAGGCCTGATGTGCAAAACTCTGAAGCCCTTCCCCTCACCACACAGAAATGACCTCCTGCACACATAAAGGACATTGCCCCAACCTTCTGCTGCAGAAACCTCTGCTCTGATTGCAGTGCCTGAGCTGAGGGGCCTGGAAAGGAGCTTGAAGAGGAATCAGGATGCCCTGAGCTGGAAGGACCATCCAGCCCAGCTCCTGGTCCTGCACAGGACACCCCAAACCCCACGCTGTGCCAGCAGAGCAGCTGGGCACTGTGCCCTGTGCTGCACATTGGCACTGCAGCATCCCTGGCTCCTCTGGAGGGGAATGAGCTGTGTACAGACAGACAGAGCCCTAAACCTGCTCCTTCCCCCTCAGAACATCTCCAGCTCGATGAAACAAGCTTGATCTGTTGGAGGAGCACAACAAACACAGGTCACTCCAGGGAGTGGGAAGTGCCAGCCAAAATTCAGGAGCAGCCACCCATGGAGGAAAATGGAAAGGTTTGGGAGGTCTCCTGAGGAGCACATCCTCTCAGAGACCAGGAACTCACAGCAGCAAAATTCAGAGCCCTTCAGAACCAGCCTCTGTCCAGTCTCCAGGAAAACAGTGGCTCAGGATGGGCTCATTCCACATTTCCAGCCCTGTTGAAGCCAGTGGAGGGTGAAGGGGAGGAGGTGGGAGCAGCTGAGGCACCCTCGGCGTCACCAAACTCACCCTGAAAGGAGATTTCTTCCCAAGCAAAGCACAGGACAGGCTGGTCCCCTTTATATACACACATGGACAGCTGCAATGGTCTGAAATGCTTACAGGTTAGAAGGTCTATACAACATTACACCTGCCACAAATCAAAGTAGAAAAGTTTTACAGCACATTATACAGGTCCCTCTAAAATCTAAAAAAAAAAAAAAAAACATTGACTGGAATCACCATATTACAAGAAGTCATCACTAACAGACCATATAATACTATTTCTTTTTCTTTTACAGAATCATTATGGATAGAGTAATTTAAAAAAATCACTTTTTAAACAAGTATACAATTTTCACTTTAAAATTAACTGGTTAATAAAATTCTGTGCAAAACAAGCCAGCCTCTATAATTAAGTGAATTTATTTATTTCTTTATACAAAAAAAAATAAAACAACAAAAAAGAGTTCTTTCAGAAATGTGTCTCCTTTTCTGTGATGGTGGAAATGGTGCCATCTCCTTTCAGTTTGGCATCGCAGTCATTTATTGCTGCAATGTAGGCTCCTCCTCCGAGCTTGCCCCTCATTTTCAGGTCTGAGCTAGGTGTAATCAACTTCCTGAATTTCTAGGAAATTGGAGAAATTGGAAATCATTACAGTTTTTCTCAGTCACAGACACACCTCTCTTTAACAGACCCATTATAAAAGGCTTTTCTCCTGCATGTTGCTTCTCATTTATTTCCCTGTTGTGGGTACATTCTCAGACCTGCAGGCTGCACAATTCTGGAAAAATCCCACCAGACCAAAGAAGGCAAAGCTCAAACCAAAGGGAATTTTATGCTGATTTAATCATCCCCTTTCACAAAGACATTCAGCACTGTGTCTGTTCTCCAGGTACATTTTGTTTCTCATTTTATCATCAATGATGTCCACTGCAAAAAGCGAATAAACCAGAGACAGCCAAGGTGTATTGAGCTGTGATAAACAAAAATATACTTTCTCTTTTCTAGCACTGACATCCACAGCAAGGTTGCTGCTCCCAGCAGGAAGCTGGCTCCCCCAGAAGCTGCCAGCTGTGATTAAAACAATCCTCTTGTCATCCTGGCAGGGAAAAGACAACAACCTGTCTGCAGTGCTGCAGCTCCAGCAAAGCCTGCTCACCTGCAGGGACAGGTGGGGCTGCTGCATTGAGGAAATATTTAATGTTTAGATTTGTGCAGACTTCCTTTTTTGACTCTCTGAGACAACTAAATCATGGACAGTTCACTTTTAGTTTATATACCCAGTAAAGATTTCCTAGGCAGTCTCCAGGCTGTGTTTAATCAGCTGAATGGAGCCTTTGCAGTATGGACAAAATGAGGCTTTTCTGCAATGTTGAAATCCCAAATGTTTGAGTAAGGTTTGTATTTTTGTTTCTTCCACTGTTGCTTCCTTCATTGCCTTTCTTTGGAGAAAGAAATGAGCAACATTCCAAGCTTAAATTTGATAATAACCTCAGCCTAGACCTGAGCTAACCTGACACCAAAAGTCAGAAAATTCCACTGAATCTCTTTATTTGCTTGAGTTTCTCATTTAGAAAACTGAAATTAGGAAAACTGTCCAGAAAAGGGGAATGTGGGCAACTGAGCTCCTGGAGAAAATCCTGGCAGCACAAACAAAAACCACGGAAAAATGCAGCTGACCTGAGGGAATGGCTGGTACAAACCTTGAGGGATTTTGGTGAAGTTACAGACATTTTAGGCTACAAATTGTGCTGGGACAGGGCACCTTTAATCAATAGTTTTGGTTAGCTTTCCACTGGCAGCAAAAAACCCCAACAAGAATTCAGAATAAACCAGAGAAAGTGCAGAATTCTCTTTCCAGCAGTGACTGAGAGCCCTAACCCAGGGAACAGGGGTGTGGCACTGCTGCTGTGATTAAAGGATGCAGGTGAGGGCTCCCAGCCCCTTGCCAGCTCTTTTTCCAGCCTCACTGATCTGCAGATATCTCTCACCTCCATGAAGGTGCCTTCTGTCTTCCAGAGCTTGATGCAGATCCACAGTGGGATGCAGACCATGGAGGACAGTGCCATCATCCACCCGATGCCATAGCCCCAGTCAGGGTAGATGTACACATTGTTGTACTTCAGGGGCTTGTACTTCACCAGGAAAAAGATGAAGATGCCCTGAAACAAGCAGAGATGTTATTAGAGGTATTTGGACAAACCCTGCATGTGTAACAAGGATTTGGCTGAGTGTTGAGGCCAGCCAGGCTCCCTGAGGAGGGAGAGCAGAGGAAAGCTCTTCACTCAGAGGAAAAACCCACCAGCAACATCCTCTTTTCTGTACAGCTTAAATAACACATCTCAGAGACTCCTGCAGAAACGAGCAACCTTTCAAGTTTAATCCTATTTACCTCTTGATGACAATAAACCCTGCACTTTGATGGCAAACTGCACCTGGGCAGGAAAGATTAAGTTTTGCTACAGCAAACCAGCTGAGATTAAGTAACATGAGCTGGGTTCTCTCCAACGTGTCAGAATGAAAAAGGAAAGCCAAAATTTTTGAAGTTGCTTTAATCCACTGTGTGTATCTGCAGTTTTGCAGGCCAATGCTTTCATCCTGCCAAAATCCCTAAAAAATCTGTCTGAATTTCTAATCAAGCAGCTTGGACCATTTCAATGTATGAAACAGAGAAAAGCTACCATGTAATTTTCTCCAAAGTGGTGAAACGAGTGCACAAGAGCAAATGGTATAGAGATCATTTCAGATTTGGTGCAAATGAGTCAGAAATTTTCCTAAATTTGCAGATGGGAACCTGGATCTCGAGGTACCCCAGCTCCTGTGGTTTGCAGTTCCATCACTGGAGTATTACACAGCTGGAAGAGGTGTTGGCATCTAATCCTCAATTTTAGGGGCAATCAGATCATGCTGCTTTTGGAACTTTGTCCCTGTGACACTGCCACAGATCTGCAGAGCTGGCACCAGCTTCCTTCCCCTCCTTCACGCCTGTGGGATTGGCTTTTGGCCTCTCCTACTACCTTTAAAAATAAAAGATGTCTTGTCTCCTTTGGAAAATGTCCACTCCCCCAAAGAGAGAGGAGAAAGGAGGAGAAGGGAGGAGAAGGGAGGAGAAAGGAGCAAAGGACCCAGCACAAGTCTGGAGGAGCTCAAGCTGTGTGTTGGCACACAAGGTGCACTAACTACAGGGAAAAACATCCCTCTTGTTCTGGCAAATGTTCATTTAGGGCCCTGGCATTATTTTTGTTCCCATGATTGTACATACTAAAATTTTTCACAGAATATTGAACAACTTTTACAGATCCTACAGAATGGGCTTTTATTTGAAATACATGCTACATCTCAATAGGCTTTTTTCTCAACTATTAGCAGCAGCAAAATTATTAAAAAACATGTACAGCACCCCCTCTTTATATACAAAACAAGTTATTTGGACATTCTGTACTTACTGCACAAATACCTGGAGTTAGGACCATCCAGCACCACTTAATCAACGACACAGGTTTGTACCCAATCATGTCTTCAATGTTCTCATAAAAACGATTGCTGCCTGCCCAAAAAACAAAGGAAAAGCAGATACAGAGTGCACCTGGAAGGGGTTGTCCAGGTCAGGATTTAAAGCAGTGAAGAGAAAGCACAGACAGAGCTGGGAAGGCTGAAGCTGCTCCTCTTTCCCTGGAAAACTCCTCCCTGCCATCTGCCCATGCTTGTGGCAGGCATTGATATTAAAATTCCTGCTGCTGTAAAACTTCTGGGGCTATAAAACATTTATTTCATACAGATCATTGTATCTCGTATCAGAGAAGGAGATTAGATTAGTGTGGCACAAGCTGTCACAAAAATATTAACATTTCATTTAGTCCTACTCTCCTTTTTCCTCCACACCTTGAGTTTTGCATGTCTAAACCTAATATATTCTGCTTCCTTGATTTATTCTCTTCGTTGTAGAATCAGGTCGTAAACAACCCCAGCCAAAGAGTATCTATTTTATAAATAAATGTATTTATATAGATGCTACATGCTCATGTTTGAACACATGGATAGCTGGGCACATGTGATCTGCAGTTCTGTGTTGCTTTACAAAGTGAAATTATCCAGAGTGTGCATCTTTGTGGACAAAAAAGGCATTTATGACTTTTTTTGGGGCATGGGAATGTGGAGGGTCCCATTCCATAAGGGTACAATGTTTTCACTTTGCTTTTATGCAAATAGGAAACTTTGAGAAGAAAAATAGATCAATTTTTATCACTCACCATACACCCAGCCTATGCAGACACACTCAAATATGGCAACAAAGAGCAGGCACATCCCACTGGCTGCATAGGAGTCAAAGAGCTGAAAGACATACATCCCTCCCTGGAAGAGAAAATAGGGAAGGAAAAAAAATCTTAGGATGGCACCAGCAGGGATATTTCATAGCAAATCTGTTTTAATTACACTGTCAAGCTGTTGGCTCCCTGGCAATCTTCCTGCTCAAGTTGGTTCCTTCTTGAAAAAAGAATATTCATTTCTTGGTTTTTTTTTTTGCTCTGCACTTCCTTTGGGGTGTTAAATCTGGAGTGAAGTAAATTTGATTTTTTTCCAAAAATTCTCTCCCACTTCCCTGCTTTTCCCTCTGTTATCACATCAAGCTATAGATATTCCCAGGTGCTTCTGACCTCCAGATCCTGGTTCTGTGTCTGTGTTATTAATATGTAAAATAATTAGTGGAAGTGTGGGGAAAGAAGGTAAAATCTGTGGCTACCAAAATCCCCCTCATAGTGTAGGGACCACAAAATGAGTAAAGTGACCCAAAGTGTGTGAATGCAGCTCACAGACTTTCAGAGACATGACTGAAACAAGTCTTTATTATTTGCCACAAAGAAAAAGAAGTAAGAATCATCCAATCAAAAACATTATGGTTAAAATAATTAAAATAATATGGATAATATTACACTTTTTATGTGAGACACTTAATCATTTATCACAACTGTGCTTAATATTGAAATAATGAGGAGGAGTCCACAAGAGAGCATTTCAATGGAAAGGAATTCTAAGAAAGGAAAGAGGGTCTTGAGATGAACACCTCAGCTGGAATTTAATTGTGTTTGGGGGACTCATGTGATCCATTACATCTCAGACAACTTTCTGCAGGTGGAAGAGAATGTTAAAATAGGAAGAAAACTAAATTTCTACTGCAAAGTCATTATGGTGAGGCTTGACAAATACCTGAGCAAAATGCAAATTTAGAAATTAACCAACTAAGATAGTACAAGGTAAGGACAACAAAATTCCTGCATGGATATTCCTGCAGCTTGGAGAACTTGTTTCCCATTCACTCTTCAGGTTTATATTTCTTTTAGCCTGTATATCTTAATAGCTCTCAGTGTTCTGCTCAACACGTGCACTGTGAAGGGGTTATTCCAAGATTTCCCATTTTACACAGCAAAGATGATTGATTTCACTGAGAATAAGAATGATTTACAGGTAAATATAAAGTATATAAAATATCTGTTCAATGCATTATTTCACACAGAGCATCATATCTCTTATCAGAGAGGGAGATTTGATTAGTGTAATTAAGTATTCATGTTCCAGCTTCCAGATTAGTCCAAGTTGGAAGGGACAAAAATTTCTGCTCAGAGATTGGCTGCACTGATTGGCATGGCCTGGTGATCTGGAAACCAAAGATGGCTTGATTTTCTCTTTTCACTTTACTTCATCCTCTTTATTGTTCTTTCCACCCAAAATGTGGTTGTTCCTGGCCAGGGTAAGCAAGCAGAAACCATGATCAGTGTGTGTGGTTGGCTGGTGCAAAGCAGATGGGATTTCCTTGGCTGTGCTGTGTATTTTCCATTTCCTTGGCTGTGCTGTGTATTTTCCATTAAAACATTTCTTGAGCTCAGCTGATAAAGCAGAGCCACTTTTCCCATTTCAGATGTTCCCCAGGAGCTGAGAACAATCTCTCAAGTATTGGGTTGTCACATCCCTGACAGGAAAATTTGTCTGTGGCAAAGAACCTTGTGCTTTATCTGCTGTGGTTATAAACACAGCTTCCTTTGCTGTGAAGAAGGCAGCTCTCACCTCAGTTAACATGATGAGGCCAAGGAAGTAGGAGATGATGGAGAGGCCGAGGATGAGCAGCTCCCTCCTGTAGCCCCTGCGGAACACCTTGGGGTACATGTCCACCACAGCGGTCACGATGCTTTCCACACACACAAACTGCAACAAAGGACAGCAAGGACCCAGTGAAATCTGTCCCCCCTGCTGCTGGGGCTGGCATTTGCCACCCCACACTTCAAATATCCTCCTGTTTTCATCACACACGGCGGGCGATCCCTGGGGATGCTCAAACTGAGAGGAACATCCCCAAATGTAAAAGTCCAAAGTTATGGATTTCCACCAAATTCAAACAGTTGGATTCTCTAATATTATCCCAGACTGCACCTGCCCTGTAGCAGGTGGATTCAATTCAATTCTAACCTTTCAAATGTGGCTTGAATGGGAATTAAAAAATGTACAAACCCTCCATGAGATCATGTCACTCCAGGCACTTTTGCCAGTTTTGCCATGCATCCTCCAACCTGCTAAAGGAGCAGCAGGATTTGGGGGAAGTTCTCTCCATTTACCAGGAGAGAGAAATTCCTCAGAGCTGTTGAGTGCCCAAGCCAGGTACTTCTAACAAAGGAAGGCAGGAACATGTTCAGTGTCTTTAAACTTCAAAAAAAAAAAGCAAAAGGCTTGAACTTCTGATTCAGGACTCTGGAGCAAGGTTTCTAAAACAGGCTCCAAAATTAATGCCCCAAAATAGACATTGGAATAGTCAAGAGCAGAATCCATGAACTGCTCACTCACTAAAAAAANAAAAAAAAAAAAAAAAAAAAAAAAACCAAAAAAAAAAACCAAAAAACAAAAAATACTTTTAAGAACCTGTTAGATCATTAAAAAGAGCAGTTATTAAAACAATTACATTTAATGATTGAAATGTCATGCAGAACAAGCACTGCTGAGCTTTATAAACTTTCTGAACCCAGTCATGCCAAGGGCTGAGCTGCATCCTAAGAATCCCAGGCACTTCACATTTTTCTTCAAGCAGCTTTTGCAATTTTTACAGTCACACAGGGACAATGACTTCTGTGCTGCCCCTTTGCTGCAGAATATGACTACACATTCCCTGCTATGGTATCTTGCAGTAAAAATGCACCATAGAAAATTACATTATCACTATCTGATATTCAGCTTCAAAATTCATTGCAAAGTGCTTTAGAAATGGGCTGGTATTTTACTGAAGCGTGAATTTCAATCAGCCCTGTTGAAGTTCAGACTGATTTCCATGTTAATAATGAAAGCTGGAGTCAGGCTGAACCAGCCTTTGCAGTGAATCATGAAGGAATATCCAACATCACAACTAAGATTTAAAATAGCAAAGAATTAAGTTAGGGTACAGTCTTTCATCAGGCTGATGCTGTTTAGGTGTGATTTCCACCTGCTGGGGAGGCAAAAAAATCATAGAAATGGGGTTTGCTTCATACCTGACTGTCCAAGCCCAGGAAGATGAGCATCATGAAGAACAGAGCTGCCCACAGAGGAGACAGAGGCATCATGGTGACAGCTTTAGGGTAAGCAATGAATGCAAGTCCTGGTCCTGAGAAGGAATAAAGAAATGAAAAGTTGATACTTGTGTGGGAGTGTGAGATGGAGTTCAGCTCCTCCAGAGCAGCCTGAGCTGTGGGAGAACAGCACTGCTGACACCAAAAGTGTGGTTCTGGCTGAGCAGGGCTCACTCAGCATCACTTCCCAGACTCTTTTATCTGGACACACCCATTTTCTCACTTTTCCTCCTCCTGCTCCCTTCCCTATCCCACTGTGGAAGCTGAGTGAGTGAACAGCAGTGTGGATGCTCAGCTGCTGGCCAGGGTCAGCCACCACAACCTGATTCTTCTGTCATGGATCAGAGGCACTGACCCCAAGGCTGAACACCTTGACAAGCCCTACATCCCTCATAGTCTGAACAATTGGTGGTGAGGCTTGTCAGGAGTGGCACAGCCTGCCTGCATCCTGGCCAAAGGATGCTCAGCTTCTGTTCAGACATCCCAGGGCTTTATCTTCCCCTTTTTTTGTGTGGATGTGCAGCACTACAAACAGCCCTGAATAAATCATAGTGTGTGCTCCTGTGATTGCCTTATATAACTTAGGAACATGTCCTGGAGTCTTTATTTTTTTCCTAACCTTGTGCAAGGCAAAAGTTGGTTCCCATCCTGCTCTGTTTTTGGGTGTTGCTGCTGCTGTTGCTGTGTGACATTGGCCACGTATTTAGAGAAATCTTCAAAATACTATATTTTTGTAACAGTACTGATTACTTCCCAGATCTGCTAAGATACCTTCTCTTCTTGCTCGTGTTTTTCTGTTTTTATTTATCAGCTGTGTTTTATGAAGCCAGCCAGCTTTGAAAGCAGGGGCACAAAGGCCCTCCCCAGACAATAAAGAACTCTGTGCTGCTGCTGCAATAACTTCAGTGCAGACCTGTCACACTCTGCTGCTTCTTCATTTAAAGCAGCATTTACAAGCTCCTATAATGAAGTGCAAGACAGGTGAATTGAGGGATTTAGGAGAAGATAAATATTTTCCATGACAGCATTAGTGAAACCCTGCTTGTTTTGCAGTTTTCCTAGGATGAACTCCATGAGAGTAATTTCTCTTCCTCAACAGGAATTGCATTGCATTGGGATTTTTTTCTGGGCAGCCTCCTGTTCTTTTTTTTTTCTAGAAGGAACAAATATTTGTGGATTTTAGTCTGTCTCATTGAAAGAAGGTGGAATACAGATGAGGCTTAACACAGCTGAGTTTGTCTCTGCTAAACAACATTCTGGATGCTCAGCTGCATAAGTTTGTGTAGCAGGGGCTCCTTGAATTCATGAATTTGCTTCTATGCACAGCAACATTCATATTTTTCACACACAAGTGTCTGACCACAAAAATAGCTCAGAACTCTTCCTGCAGCAGTTGTTCCATTAAATCATCTCATCCACAGGCCATGGCACAGACTATGAACTCTGACCACATCCTCTGGGCATTTTTTGTTAATTCAGAAATCTGCTTTTGGAACTTACCTGATTCTGCAACTTCTGCAATGGGCACGCCTTGTTCATAAGCCATAAATCCAAGAACTGAAAAGATAGCAAAACCAGCAACAAAGCTTGTGCCACTGTTCAAGCAGCAGAGCATGATGCAGTCTCTGAAAATATAAATAAAAAACACTGCAGTTGATCTCCAGAGCTGGGGTTTCTTTCATCCACTGCGCCAGAGGATTGACAGAACCCTGGGCTGCAGGAATGGAAAGCAAGTTCTTCATTAACAGTGAGGTCCCAACTCAAATTATTCCTGAGAGCAACCAGGAATTAGCATGTGCAGGAGGACACCATCAGAGTATCCTTGCTTCTGTTTTAACTGCTGGAGTTGCAAACCTGTTGCAAGTTGCTGTTTTCCAGTAAAATCTTTAAAAAACATGTAAAACTATACAAAACATGTAATAATTGTTAAGAACAATTTCTCCATAATAATTATACTAATAAATTCCAGAGTATGAACTCATTAATAAACTCTATAAAAATGGTAATATTTGTTTCCTGGGGAGGGGGTTTGTGGAAATCCTGTGGTCAGATCTTAGCTCCTTCTATCCCTGTTAAAGAACGTTGGCAAAATGCATCCATGCAAAATACAGCTGCAGTTTGGTTTCTAGACATATTTAAGAGGCTGTGGGAATGAAAAGCACTGCACATAATCTGGAAGTGTGTGCATGCCTAAAAAAGTGTCTTAAAAGAGGCAGAGGCAGTGCAGGGACAGAGATCTCTCAGACATCCCACACTTCAAACCACAGCAAGGAAAGGCCAGGGTAAAGAAGGATTTCTTGCCCAGATTGGAAACATCACAAGAGTAAATCACTTTAAAGAAAGGGAAGATCCTGCTGCAGAAAGGTGTGATTTCCCCCAGAGGAAGGGAAATATTGTTGTTCATGCTGCTCTGACAGCTCTCCAGGCATGACAGATGATGAGGCAGTGATGATTTATGCTGACAGTCACTCCTTGAAGACTGTTTGCCACGACAGACAGCTGTGTACTTGAGAAAGTAATAATCTAACCCAGATACCTGAGGTAAACTAGGGTTCTAACCCACAGAAACACAAGGCAAGCCTGGAGCTGTCTCAAGCCATCCCTTAATCTGCTTTATCCCCATCCCACTGTGGCTCTGAAGCAAATTTTTGTGCAAGTTATCAATAAGAAGAAAGGATCTTGTAAAATCCAGCAGGTTCTGAATTCACAACTTCAATAATTCAGTAAAGAATCCCATCTTTGTCACAGATTTGCATTGAGAATCAGAGATAATTCCTACTTCAAAGTCCTGGCAATTATTCCCTCAAAACTTCTCTGCTAATCTCCCTGCCTTGCTGTTTGTCTCACTTAGTTATTTTTATCCTGTAACATCATCTCATCAGTTTTTGGAGCTCAAAGTGAGGTGAGCAGTTCCAGCATGCTGTTCCTTCACTGATGAGCCCAGCAGTGTCTCCCAGATGTGTCCAAAGCTCTTCTGACACCCCTGGGACTCACCTGAGCACAGGTACACACATCCCCCTGCCAGGGAGCACCCTGGCACCCCTGAGCTGCAAAGCCAAGGACCAGCCCAGCCTCGGGGCCATGGGAGGCTGTGGCTCCCTCTCATCACCTCAGCTATGCTTAATTTAACTCTTATTTTGGGATGGTTTTATGTTTTCACAGCAATTTCAGAGTAAAAATAATCTCTGTGGCACAACATCTACAAATTGCTAATATATGCCCAGCAATGAAAAAGAATGAATATTCCCATTTGTAATGGAAACTCAGACATGGACAAGTGCAGTGATGTTCACACTTCTTGCATGCCTGGACTCTCTCTAACACTGTTCATTTGCAGAGAAATGCTTGCTGAAAATACAATTCTCATAAAAAGTTATTGGCTTTTCATATGAAATTCTCCTTGTAATTATGCCCAGCCAGGCCAGTTCTACATTTTAGATGTTTTAAAGCAAAATATCAATCCATAATAAAGGACTGAGGAGCACAGAGGCCTTTGTGCTTTGTAGAGATACAAAACAATGAAAAATCAGCTCCTTCCTGACCTTCTCAGTGAATTTCAGCTCTAAAGAGCTCTGGAGGGACTCTCACCCCACCTCCCTCACCTCAGGAACTGGTGAGTTCAACACTGAGAAATTAAAACTCAGTGTGATGAAACCCTGTCGATAAGAGAGGTCAGAAAGATGAATTTTATAATCCTTTGGGGGAAAAAGAGAGATCTTGCTTTGGGGGGATGCAGCCAGATGATGCCTCCACTGGGCACAGACTGTTTTCTTCAGATAAGATTTGGTTTAGATAATTCCCTGCTTCAAATGCAGTCTGAACAAGATATTTCTTACTGAGGAATGCTGTGGCACAGGATATTTGAGAGCTGCTGGTTCCTGAGTGGGAGATAAAGGCTGGAGCCCCTGGCAGGGTCTGCTGCTCCCTCCTGGAGCAGGAGCAGAGCCCAGCTGGACAATCCCACAGAACAAGAGGATCCCAGGCATCTCCACTCTCAGGGAAGTCTGGCAAACCACAGCACCATGGTACAAATTATCTGCAGGATAAGAACACATTTCTCCAAGGAAATGAGAAAAAGGGGATTTTCATCCCCTCCAGCCAGTGAGGTTCCTGTTCTTTCCATGTACCACCACCCCAGCTGAATGGATTCATCCCCAGGGAAGCAGTCACAGCTTCTCTGGGGACCCTCATAAAAAGATAACCTCATAAAAATATAACCTCATAAGAATATAACCTCATAAAAATATAACCTCATAAGAATATAACCTCATAAAAATATAACCTCCAGTTGTCCTTCCCTTGGCTTTGCAGGAATTCTACCACCCCCTCAGCTCCTGGTTTTTATTCCATAGGCAGAGGTAACCTGTAGTTCAGGGGTTTTTTTCGCTATAGGAAGGAAAATTGGAAGGAGGATCTGGATCCATTGATTGTAAAACCAATGAGTTTTAAAACACAAGTGCTCAGGAGCCATTGGAAGGGCAACATGAATTTTTTATGTGCACCCTTGGCAGGAGGACATCAGAGCCTGACTGAAGCCCAGACTGATTTCAAGTGAAAGGAAAACTTCAAATTTTTATGAAAACTTCACATTCTTCCAATTTAAACTCCTGCCAATCACCTGAATAATTCAAGATGTGCATCACTTCTCCTCTCCCTGCCTGACAGGCAGGACACTTCTGAAAATTCATCCTGCCTTCCTTAAGGAGCTTCTCTGAGCCCACAGAGCCCCTGGCATCCCTTTCTTGCCTTTATGGATCCCTCAAGACCCAGTTGAGAAATTCCCATTTATCTTTTCCTCCTAGACTAGAAACTTAACAAAAGACAAATCTTCAGGTCTTAATAGTATAGTCCATGTGTGGAATCACTCCTTTATCTCCTGCTCCACAGTGGGAAGGGGGAGCTGACCCTGGACTTGTACCTGGGAATGGATTTGGGATTCTGAGCTGGAAAAAGTCAGAGGGAGCATCAGTGCACTTCTGTTATCCCTGTGGGGAAACACTGCCTGCTGATGGCACTGCCAGGGCTTTCAGCTTCTCACAGGAGTCACTTGGGATACAAACTCTGGGACATGCAGGGAGGAGCTGTTTTTATGGTTTTTAGTGAAAGATATGTAAGGATGATAAAAACTCATTTCCTATTCAAAGACATGAAGTGACTTTTGCAATTCATTTACCACATTAATGAATTAAATCAGGTCTAAATCTTAAATTCACAAGGCCCACATGCAGTTCAGACTTTCCTATTTCCCACTGAAAAATCTCTTGCCATTATTTCCCACTGCAGTTTTCCCTTAGGGAAAAAAAATGGAGGAAAACAGAGCAGAAAATGTCAATGTTACGACCAGACTGTTGGGGTTGCAGAAGGAAAACCCCCAGCTTGATTTCATTTTTTTAAAGTTTTAAAAGTTTTTAGTTAATTATTTTAAAGATTTCATTTTTTAAAGTTTTTTAAAGATTTCATTTTTTTAACATTTTAAAGTTTTTTAAAGCTGGTTAGAATATAAAATTGTGGTTTCCACATCAGAGCTCAGTTTATGTCTCGCCCTTGGCCACGTTCTGCTGTTCACATCTGCCCTACCCCTTCTCTCAGACTCGTTAAAAATCACACATCAGGACACATTAACATCTATTTCCAAGCTGGGAAATTTGGGAAATGTTTTGTGAAGGGAATTGTGGAGCCTGGATGGAGTAAAAGGTGTTCAGCTGCAGCATCCTGGATGTTCAGGAGCTTCAGAGCAGCGTTTTCCCAGCTGAGCTCCAGGGTCAGGGGAAGGGAAGGAAAATTCCATAAGCACACACATCCAAACTCCTGCTTTTTGTAAAAAAAACAAAAACCACCTCAGGAAAAGCATTCCTCCACTCCTTGAGGCACTGACAGTTTCTAGCTGGGATACAACTGGAGAGAAATATGAATAAAGCTGAATAAGAGAGGAAAGGAGTGGTGCCTTTGCTAAAGCACCACTTGTGCTAATTAGGGAAAAGGTTCAATACCAGCAGCTCTGAAGGCTGTAGGGGACTCACACCACTTTCTGCAGCAAAACATTTTGTCTTGCTAAGACATGGAAAGAAGGAGCATTTCCTAAAACTGTCTCCTGAGCTCTGCAAGTAAAACTGTAATTTAGAATTTAAATAAATTTGGGGGGGTTGGGGGTAGCTTGTTTGGGGTTCTTTCACTTTTGGACTGTGTTATTCCCTGTAAAGAAAAATGAAATTTTAATTCTCTGTCTGGAGATCTTAATGGAGTCACTACAACCAAACTGTCCCTGTAGGAATTTTAGGAAAACTAGTTCAATAACCATGGATTCCAGAAGAAAAGAGTAGTGCTCATATTGCTGCCCATGCCAGAAACGTGGATTTTGTGCAAATCATATCCTTTGGGCATTGACTCAGGAGAGATCAAAACCTCCTGAAGCCATTGGCAATTCCCTCCTTGGGAAAATGGAGATAAACCATGAAATGATCCCCATTCCCTCTGGGTTGGGGTCTGCAAACTTTCCAAAAAATGGGGAAAAGTGACAGTCAGAGCATAGACCAAACTGAGGTGATTCTTAATGGCAATTTTTGGTAGTACCTTTTAAAAAGCAGCCTAAGTAATGCACAAACATTCAATTATACCTGTCTGAAATCCTGTATTTTTTACATGAAATTTGTATCTCTGTGTGTACTGAGGGGTTGTAGAAGGCTCAGATTTGACAAAAAAAAGGTGAAAACACCACATTTTGGAGCAGAGTTCCTCTGGAGCAGTTCCAAGAAACATTACAGATCTCTGTCCTACAAAAACACGTGTGTGTGCTTGGTTATCCATGGAGAAAAGGGAAGGGAAGTGGCTCCAAAGTCCAGCCCAGAGCAGAAGTGCAGCGTGGGAGGTGTTACCTGTAGCAGTTGTTGTTGTAGTTGTTGTAACTCCCCAGGGCTGTCAGGCACCCCAAGCAGATGGCATAGGAGAAGAAGATCTGTGTGCCAGCATCCACCCACACCTGGAGACACAGAGCAGGGAGAGCTTCAGAAAAGCAGCCAGGAGAAATCACCCCCCTGGGAAATGTTGGCTGCAAAACTGCACAGGCAGCTCTGCAGGTTAAGAGGCTCTGGCAAAGCTTTTACAAATCACAACCTTAAAAAAAAAAATGTGCTGAGAGGGAAATTTCCCTCCCCATCCCAGCTGGTCTTTACAGGCTCAGCCTAAAGTAGAAAGGGAGACAGAATTCCTAGAGAAGAACCTCACCCATTAAATTCATTAATTGCTTTTAGATAGCTTTAGTATCACCTGCATTTATCTCACTCCCACTGGACAGTTATTTATTAAAATTTAAAAATTTAGCGTGAATAAATGCTCTAAAGACAAAATTCCTAGATAATACATAAATTAAGCTGGGAAAGAAGGGATAACTTATCCAGGGAAAGGATGTTTTTGGCAAAATTTAATGGATCCAACAGGCACAAAGTTACAGTTCTGGCCACTGTCCAATCAACAAAGAAAAGTTCTGTAGAGCTTAACGAGTCAGTAGCTTTGTAATGTCATTGTGGGAACATTTATATCCTAAAGTGATGGAAACAACTTTAAATCAGAGAAAAGGAAAAGGAAGTGTGAGTTAACACAGTGAGATTCTTCTCCTCAGAGCAACCTCAGAACATTAATGAGCAGGTTTGTTTTACTTTAAAAATACTGCAACAAAACAATTTATTTCACTTGACCAGTGTGGATGTGTTCCCACTGGAGCTGAAGGTACCCTTGAAGTCCTGGTTTTAAATGGGAATGATATGGAGAGCCCAAACCCACACAGCTGCAATCCAATAAAATCCTGCTCCTGTTTTCCTGGGATAAATGATCTCTTTAAGTGCTTTGTTAAAGCAGAGCAACCAAAACACCAAACCCTGAGTGATAATCAGTGGCTGTGCAGCCATTCCCTGCTGAAGTTGGAAGAGGGAACACAGGGAATGATTTCAGGACTAATAACAGCCATCAAATCCTCCTAAACACACAAAGGGGATGTGTTTGTTCTACATCTGATCAAGTGAGACCTTGCTCTCTGGAGCTGTTGAGTGTTTCTGGTTAGAAATAACATTAAGATCACCTTTGATTTACATCAGAGGCTTAAAGGGTTGCCTTGCTGTCACACCAAATAAAACACAGCTGGTTACATCCCAGAGCTTCACCACTGCTGAGGAAAAGCTGCACACACAGAGGCTTTTGACAGACAGGCTCTTTAAAAGGACTGGAAGCTCCCAAAAAGCTGTGAGAGCGTGGGTCAGCTGAAAATGCACCATCTGCTGGGGCCCAGAAAAAAGCTGGGAAACTGGAAACTGGATGAGCACAGGGATCCTTCCCTTCCTGTCCCCCCAGTGCTGCAGGGCAGAGCACTCAGAGGGGCACAGCCCTTGGTGTGGCACAGCTCCCACAGGGCTGACTGTCCCTGCAGTGCCAGTCCCACAGGAGAACTCTGCTGGAAGGGTGTGCAAGGGGCTTACACTGCTCTGGGAGCCAGGGAGAGCTAACTGATAAGGCTTACTTCTGAAAGGAATTTTATCAAGGCCATTGGTATGGAGAAGAAGATGAGCAAGAAGAAACCTGCAGCTGGGAAAAGTATTTTTAGAAAAGTTTTGTGAAAAACAGAGGTGGCGACTGCTTTGCACCAATATGTTATGTTGATCTATTGTAACCAATGAACAAAGTGTAAACTTTGCAGAGTGTATAAAAGACAGCATGCTGCTGTAATGAACAGAAATTAGCCTTCTGAAATGTAGTGTGTCCCTTCTTGTACTATGTCTGCCCCAACAGTGACAGAAGGGAGCAGCTCCAGAGCTGCTGGAGCAGAGCAGCAGAGAGCACAGCCCTCTGGAACTCCTGTGCCCAGACAGAAAAGCAGATCAACTCTGGCCACAAGTGATGCTATTTCCTTCAAAGGAAACAAAGACTGTCACATCCCACAGGGATTCAGCCTAAAAAGTGGCAAACACTCCATGAGAAACATCTTCTGCAAGGAAACATTCACATATTCTGTAAAACTGGAACCAGACTGAAGAGTGTTTTTGTTGCACTCTATGACATCAGTCTAGAAATTCCCTCAGAATTCAGGGCTGATGTTTATATAGGAATGGAGATGCAATTTTATTTGCTGAATGGAATAATAATGGAATGGAATAATGCATAGCTTCTTTTGGGTTGTATACTCAGAGGACAAGTAACATTTAATCTGTTCAGGCTTCTAAAATGGCAAAAAGTGATCAGCAAAGTGGCAAACAGGAACATAAATTTAGAAACCACAGGTAGATTTTCTGTGGCTGAAAAAAAAAACGAGAGCTGGACTAACCCTGGTATATATTGTCTGGCACACCAACACTTTAAAGCCTTGAAGGTGGCATTTCAGATCAGTTCTCCATCTCCTTGCCCCACCAGCCAGGGACCATCTGACATTCAGCCTCAGTTCATGGCTGGAGAATTTGGGGAGGTCTCAAATTGTTTATTAGTCTATGTCACCCCAGCCTGGGCATTCACAAAGGGCACCTCAGGGGGAGTTGTTCTCATTCCAACTTGTCCTGGGCACAGATGGGCTCATGAAGACACCAATCCCAAATCCAGGGGCAATCCAGGGGCAATCCAGGTGCCACCCACCCAGCTCATGGCCACAAAACCATTATGGGATATTTCTGAGAGTGCTGAGTCTGGCTTAAACCAGAGTTGTTCCCCTTTCCAGGCAGAACAATGACATTCTGAAGGGCAGGGACACAGAGGCACACCTGGGGCAGCAGCTGGGACAAAGGAGGACATTTGTCTGAAAGTTGACACAGCTCAATCCTTTTCTGCCATGAGTAAAGTCCAGAGGAAAGGACTTTACTCATGCACCAGAAAACCCCCTGTTGGTGCTTTATGAACTTTGGACCTTGAAAACCTTTAGGTCAGTGATAATTAATTCAATTTAACACACAAACTTGGGATTGGAAGTGTTGTATAGCTTCTATCAGCTCCTACCTTGAAGGATGTAACTAGACTATTTTAGCTTTTATCGCCTCACATAAAAAGTTTCCATGGCAAAACAAGATTAAAATTGAAGCACAAAAGCTTCAATAACTAACCCTAATATTTGAAAAATCGCAATTTCAAAGGATAGAACCTTACAAAACAATAAACAGGAGCATTTTCTGCTAAAAACAGAACGTGCTGCTCTGCAACATCCAGCTCTTAAATCTGGCAATGCCCCCATTTTAATCTGCCTGGGTAACCTCAATTTGGCCTTCTTGTGGCAGGTCTAGGACACAATCTCCATTTCCATGGGTGTTTTCTCTGCCCAGGGAGATGAATTGAGCTGGCCAAACACAGGATGCTGCTGTCTGGAGGATCCCTTGCCTCCTTTGTAGCTCATGCAATGAAAGCAGGATAAGGAAGAAAGAAGGGGGATGTGCTGTAGTGCAGACAACAGAACCCTGCTCTGGAGAATTAGGTTCTTTTCATGTCCCTGCCATAAAGTTTCTATGGGATGTTATGTCCATAAATCACTTCAAGCAACCTTTTCTCATATGTTCCTTGACTTGGCTATCCCCTAATGGGTGCCCAAAGCAAAGGACAAAGTTTCTGAGCACTCACTGCTGCAGATAAAGTGAAATAAAGTCACTTCTTGAACAACTAAAAACCCCCACAGTTTAACAAACCAACTTCAAATTGAAAACCCCCAGAAGAGTGACAGCCCCTCATTTTAGTCTCAATGTAGATGTCTTTCTGTCAGTAAGATAGGGTCATGCCATACACTGAAAATAAAATAAATGAGGTGTCTGAAGCATGTGGCCAGTGCAGAAATAAGTCCCTTTGCAAGGCTTTTTTTTTGTGATGATCAAGCCTTAGGCAGTGAATTCAGAGGGCCAAGCAAGGAGTGAGAGGGATAAAACAAAATCTTGCATAACTGTCCTGAGATGAGCTCAGTGCCTGAACAAAGCAGAGACCTCGGGGACAACCTGTGTGATGTGTTGATGTTGATTATTTCCATCATGCATGGAATAAAAAATAATGGTGCTCACCTGAAGGAATATCTCAGATTCCACAGGTTCCTCTAACCTTGTACCTTCCCTTTACTTTCTGTGCTCTCTGGACATATTTTGAACAAGCTACAGTGCAGCTGTTATGAAATCTTTCTGTGGATGCAGGAAGGATCTCCCAGGACTCTCTGACTTTAACTGGCTCTTCCTCCATGACAAACAGCTGAATAACTCAATTTTTATTTTGTACTTGTGGAAAAAAAAATTATGTAAAATTCTTCCATGTCTGGGCAACATGGGAAAATCAGGCAGCTATTTTCAGTCTGATCCTCCCAAAAGATAGGCAAGGCTTTTTAAAAAAAGAAGATATATTCTGTTGTCACCTGAGAAAGGTTCATTTTACAGCCCAGGGGCTGATGTGCAGCTTCTCTCGTGTGGCTAAAGCAGCACACAGGTCCCCCTTCTCCTTAGGCAGCATTCTAAATTCCATTTCACAGCTTTCTCAGTGGCACCAGGTCCTTGTGACACTGCTCAGGTGACATCTGGGGTTCCAGTGTAATGGCTGAGCTGAGGGAGCTGCCACATCCAAGGGTCTCCACATAAACAGGAACAACAACGGAGCACCAGGAGGATTGTCCCAGTAAATAAAATGAATATCTTGGTTTTCTGTGTGTCCCTGGCCTTTCCTACAGCCCACACAGCTCTGTTTGCTTCCTTGGAATTCCTGTCAAAGCCAAAGGCATCGATTTCACATTGAAGCCCAAGCACTGGCTGGAATCTGTAACATCATAAATACCCACTTCTTTTTTTTTTCTCATTCTTAACAGTGAGGTTGAACACCAAAGCTCAAAGCATCCTTAATTCCAGAGTGTTAATGACAGTCCCATCATGAAGCACTGCCTGAGAATATGGGAGAGCTCACAGACCCATTAAAACCTCTGCTTGCTCTTTAAAAAATGATGTTCCAAATGTTGACAGTCATTTATTTCCCATTTTGTTATCAGAGAACGAGCAATCACTCCAGATTTTCTTTTAATTTAAATTATTCATTACTTTTTGATGAATCTCAGCAGTTGTTTGTATTTTAAAAGGCAGTTTGCCTTTGGTTTCAAATTAGAATTTTAAAAATAAAGCCATGGCTGTCAGAAGATAATAAATGAAATTTCAAGGTTAAGGCATAGAATAATTGCAGAATTTTATCACAAATGCCTGAATAAAACAACCTGTTGCCAGACAGATTTAGGTGTGACAGGACTGGAGGAAATAATCAAAATGTGATGCCTTGACCCTGAGGTAACACGTGCACTTAAAGAGTGACCCCCATCAGACATGGGGCAATTAGCAGCAGGTTTAATTACAAGCACTAATAGAAGCTTTTGGAGAATCAAAGCGTTTCAAAAGTACCTGCCAGACCTGTCCCTAACAAAGGCTTCCTTCCTCTCCTCTGGAATGAGGTGGGAGAGGTTCTGGGAGTGCTGCCTTTGGCAGCTCCGAGCACTGCTGGAAGAGCTCAGAATAATTTCTGACAGAAACTATAGGAAACCCCCAGAATAAATATATTAAAAAAAAAAAAAAAA
>VZTT01065233.1:24536-50770 GCA_013400855.1 Buphagus erythrorhynchus
AAAAAAAAAAAAAAAAAAAAAAAAAAAAAAAAAAAAAAAAAAAGCTTAAAAAATGCAGTTTCTAATAGCTTCCAATATCCTGGGAAGTTATTTTCTATCAGTGGGTCACTCAAGATGCTTTCAGTGCCCAGCTGGAGCACCTGACTGGGAGGAGCTGGGATTGGAAACCAGGGGAAATTTCTGTTTTCACCTCAGAGAAAACATGAGGTGCTCGTGCTGTGAACCTTCCCAAAAATTCAGGGTTCACTCACATGGAGGAACAGATCCCACCAGGGTGTTCTGACCTTGCTGAAGTTCCCCACATAGTGAGCTTTAAGATTTTTTATTTACAACACTCTTTTTTCCAGTCTTAGATCCCAGTTCTCTCTATTAAAGGACAATTTTATCCCCAAGACGAACTTTTGGTGGCACCAGGGAAGTAAGAATTATTCTGCTGTAATGTGCAATGAAAAGAATCATTCCCTAAACTGCATTTTATCACACTCCTCTGCTGCAAGTCCCATCTTTATGTATATATAAATGTATTGCCAAGAATAACACTAAAATACGTAGTAGTGGGGGACTGAGCATTTTGCCTCTGATGTTATTCCAATAAAGTGATTTTTTTCTGGTTTTTCATTATAAAGAACATTCAACCACATCACAGCCTCCTCTGTTGGGCCTGGTGTGGCAGCAGGGGGGAGTGTGGGATGAGAAACAGGCAGCACACACTGGGAGGGAGGCAACAGATCCACACCTGGCTGCTTCCTTTAACACTTCCCATGTTCCTCAAGCTGAAAAATGTTATATATTCACATGGCACCCCCCCACAAAGGCAGGCAGAGATGCACTTTGGGCATTTTCAGTGCAGGATGCTTTGTGAAATGGATGGAGAAGAGGCTGAGGCTCCACATCTGCCCAGCCACGCTGAGCAGGAAGGTGCAGCACCTGCAGATTCTGCAAAAGTACAAAACACAACTCACAAATCCCTGTGCAGAGGCAGGAAAGTAAAATGAACCAGTTTGCATTTACTCTCTAGTCACTCTCTTGCAATCAAGTGGAATTTTTTCTTAAATAGCAGCGAACACAGAAATCAGCTGAGTGTCTGGGCTGTGCAGCTGCCAAAATACAGAATTCAGAGGTCAAGGTTCTGTTCTATTTGCAAAACAACCCAAACACTTGGAGCATGCAGACGTTCAGAGGGAATAAATCCATCCTGCTGGTCCCTGACTAGCAGAACACTGATTATTTCTCATTCCTATCGATCCTGCAGGCAAAATCAAACAGGGAAGAATAAACTTTATTATCTTCATTTTCTCACATTGTCAACAACACAGTTGTTGTACTTGTATAGTTTTTCATATTTGACTAAAAAATCGTCAAATATGAGAATTTATTTGACTATAAAATAGTCTTGGTATATGTTTAGTTTTTTGAAAAAACCAAAAAAACTACAAATGTTCTGAACACAGTTAATTTAAAAGACATTTTGTGTTTAAAAATCAGACAAAAGAAGTTATTTCATAAAATTAAACCAATTAATCCCTGGGGTCCCAATGAAAACCTTTTTGCTAAGTACAAAAATACATTTTTCCACTTGGAACTAGAATCTTGGAACACCCAAAGAGTAGAACAGACTGTTATAACACAGTTTTAAAGCAGAATATTACTTCAGCTACAGACACAGGTTAAAGCTCTGAGAATTTTTAGGATGTTCTTCACAATAAACAACTCTGGATGTCGCTGCCTCAACAAATACAATCTCTGATACAACTTACTTCTGATACATTTCTTTTCCAATGAATATAGCCCTTTAAAAGTCAGCTTTCAATGCCTTTTTTTATCCTCTCTGCATTTATTGAACCTCTGCTGGGAGTGTGAATGTAGAAAAATAAGGATATAAATCAGACTATCCACTGAAGATGTGCCCCGGGCTGCTTGAAGTGGCAGCACTTGTGACAGCCATCGATGTAAAAGTGTTTGGTGAGATGCTGGCCAAGGGAAGCTCAGCTCCTCCAGGCTCCTCCAGATGGCAAGAATAGCACAAAAATATCCGTCTGTTATCTCCAAGCAGCCTCAGCTCCAAGGGCTGGTGGCTGAAGGCAAAGCTGGGGTGCCTGGCTGAAAAAAATAAAGGAAAAATCCCACTGGATCCAGGCAGCCTGGCACCAACCATGTTACCTAAAATAAATAAGCTTTTTAGCCCCTGCCCCCTGTCCCCAAATGCCTTCTTGGAGAAAAAAAAATAAATTTATCTCTCCCAACTCAGTGGGAAAAGCCATTAAATGGGGAACTAAACCCAAACAAAATATGAACTGTGAATTGTGGGGAAGCAGCAACAGAACTGGTGCGTTTTGGATGCAGGAGTGAGCTGGTGGCTGAAGTTTACTACCCTGGGCTTTCTAAACAACACAGCTTCTGAAAGCAGAGCCTTCATTAGAGCAGGAAAACACCACTTAAACGGCCAGGCAGAAAATGGCTGAATTAAGCTCTTTTTCCCTCTCTTTAATGGTAGTGATTCTCAAAAGATTCAAAGTAGGTTAGGGGAAGAATAAAACAGCTATGTTTCTAGTGTCTACCTGACAACAGCTTTTGTAGGGGTGAATAATTACATGAAAATCACTTCCTTTCCACCTCTCTTTGGGATTTCTGTGGGTTGCTAGGCAGTCTCTCTGCTACCTTCTGCTAATGTCACTTCCAGAGGGCTGAATACAGTAAATTCATTGGGAGAATGGAAACCCGGGAGAAGAGGGACCTAAATACTCGGAGTTTTGTTTATTCATTGCTGCCTTTGGAGCCCAGCACTATAGCTGGGATCACTTTACAGGTATTGAAATGCTAATTTCCCAGGGGCTGTTTCCAGCCAAGTACCACCCAGTTAAAATGGGACAGGACCTTCCTCCATACTGGAACCACACCAGTTGCATGTTCCTGTGGCAGCATCCAGTGTGGAAAACCCAGTGCTGGAGCAAAGCAGGCTGAGGATCCTTCAGGGACCTACAGAAGCAATTATTTTTCCTCCCTCTCGCTGCTGCTCATGAGTAAAATATTCCTTCACTCCTTAATCCAAAGTTTGGGGTATCTTGGTTGCCCTGGTGTGTTTCCAAGAGGAGCAGCCACAAGGTGCAGTTGTACATCCCTGAGCAAATCATGAGGGTGTTCACAGAGAGGAGGGGGCAGAAAATCCTGGCACAGGTTCCCAGAGCAGCTGTGGCTGCCCCTGATCCCTGGCAGTGCCCAAGGCCAGCTTGGACACTGGGGCTGGAGCACCTGGGACAGTGGGAGGTGTCCCTGCCATGGCAGGGGTGGCACTGGGTGGGCTTTAAGATCCTTTCCAAGCCAAACCACTCTGTGATTGTGCATAGGTTAAAAAAAAATAAACTTTATCCAAATATCCCTCTGCACTGCAGAGTGCTGGCTGAGGAAACTGGAATGCTCCCTCCAGAGAGCAGGGATGAGTGGCTGTGGGAAGGGCAGCAGCCAAACCCAGAGCAGGGTTCTGAGAGGTCTGACAGTGTCTCTGATTTCCACTTTCAGTCTCCTGAGCCTGTGGTTCTCTTTGATTCTGGCCCCATCTGTTTTCATCCTCAAAGTGACCTCACTCAGCCTGGCACAACAGGAGACAGGGAAATCCAGAGGCTCTGAATTCACTTTCCTGTCAGCATTTTCTGAGGGCAGGATTCAAACCCCCTGAAATATGTATCATCTTTCCATTCATTTAGTTCTGGAGCACATGGAAGGAGATACCTGGCAGTATAAGGTACATAGAATATCCCAGAGCTATTATTCATATAAAATCGCTTATATCCTTATGATAACATGATTTTGGGGGGAAAAAAACTACTATCTGGATCAATTTTGTGTCTGAGTGATAGGAAACAAAAATTTTCTTCAGTGCTTAACTTTGGGAAACTGGCAAGCTGGAAATACTTTTGGAAAGGTATTGATATTTAATCACAATATCTCTTTTTAAAAGGTATCAAGAAGAGGCAAAGCATCATTAAATCCCAATATCTCTTGGGAGCAGCACCTCTTTCCTCAGTTATTCATTTCTTTAAAGTGCAAAGGTTCAGGGCAGGAGGATGCTCTGCATAGTTCCTCTGGGGTGTTCTTGGGTATGGAAAATCATCCCTTCCTCTGGGAAGGTAAAATCCCTGACTGCTGAGCATCCCCACGGTCCAGTGTGCTGGAGAGCCCTTTTGCTTTAAAAGCATCAACATTTTTTCTCCTACTTTTTTGCTGTATCATGCTTCAGGCATTTAGAAATAAAATAATTTTATTTTCATTCTGCGTATGATATGGAAAAGCAAAAAGGATAACCATCCTTTTCTTTCTCTTTTCATATTCCATGTATTTCCATGTATATTTCACATATTTTCAGTGTTTCAGAGACACCAGAATTTTCCAGGTCTTTTAGGCATCCTGTTAATGTCATTTCCTATAAATGATAAATAAAGATGCTCAATTTTTAAAAATAAATGCAGGAAGTGCAGTCAACTAATTTTTAAAATGAGGGTGTTGATTAGAGTTCCACTTTACTGAAACACTACCAACAAGTGCTCTCAGGATGAGAGATCTGGCAGCTCCCACATCCAACAGAATGCACTTACAGGGGTTTCAAAATATTTACACTTAATTCAGCTGAGGCATTGATGGGAGAGGTGACCCTGAGTCATTTCTGCACTGCTCTGAATCCAAACCAACACAGTTTTAAGGTGTTTTTTCTTCAAATATTCTGTTTGTGTTACATTTGCCAGAAAGCAAATGGGCTCTGGGGTGGGTTTGGCTTTTAGGTTTTCAGGGGGACACAGGAGATTCAGCAAAGGCAGTGGGGTTCCATCTCCTCTTACCAAGTTGATCACTTCAAAATATCCAATTTTTATACAGATCTGCTCGATTGTAATATCCCAGTGACAAAAACCCTGCTTGAGAGGCTTCTCTGTTAACTCCTCTTACTCTCTTTAGTGTCTCCTTCAGCCTGAGGAACACTGGAGAAGCCAAACAAAACATTCAGCACTGATATTTGAAATATTTGTGAAGGGGAAACGTTTTGGTTATGATCATTATTCAAAGATTTCACTCAGAAATGAAGAGCAAGATACTTGGGTTATATAACATTGGGTGAAATGTTATTTAATCTGATTTCTTTAAAAATAATAATTCTCAAGGATTCTTTTTAAGCCACTTGAAGAATCCTTACCTATAAACTGAACTGCTAACGAAGGATCTAGAAAGAACAGCTCAAAACAGAAGAAAACAGAGTTATAGAAGCATGAAGATAGTTTGATCTTAAATTCTCCTTGTTGTTGAAAAGAGCCTAAACCTTGTATAAACATCTGACACCAAAAGATCCTCCCAGAGTGGGTTCAGTTGATGTTGGGAAAACAGAACTGCTGCCTGCAGAACAACCCTTGGCACCACCAAAGAAGGTCACACATCTAAAGCATTGTTTTTTCCCCAAAACGCTGCAGTTCCCTCTTTCAGAGGGGCCTATTTCCTCTCTGTTCCTTATATGAGGAATGAAAACCACTCCATTGGGGTTTTTCCTGCTTTTCAGGAATCCCCAGTGATTCTCAGTGAGCCCTGAAGATCCCAAACCACTTCAAGTCCTGCAGGTTCTACTCGAGCTCCATATTTCACCTCAAACATCTTTAATGTCTAATTCACCACATGCAAATGTCTCTGTGTAAGGTAAACTTACATTTAGCACTGTGCAGATTTAAAACATAGAGAAAAGGATGCTCAGAAAAGAAAGAATCTGCTGCCTCACTACTGAATGCTTAAAAATTTTGCATTTTTGCATTCCAAATAGGTAAAGCTTCTGTGATGTTAGGGCACAAAATTCAAAGGGAATTTTCCCATCAATTTCCTGGAGCCTGGATTTTATCTTGCTAGATTTTGCAGAATTGGAATTCATGAAAACAAGAAATGCAACTAAAAGACTGCTTTATCAGCTTCTTCTGCTTGCAGAAATATTTCTTAAGCTAAATTAAACATGTGAAGAGGTTGTACATAAATATATTCTACCACTCTAATGTAGTATTTGGCAAGTTATGGGCTGGAAGACACAATTATGCAGAGTAAAAATTAAAAAAAAAAATTCTCATCCCCTACATTATAAAGACCTTAAAATTGAGCTGGGTTGGCATAATCAAATGTATGCTATAAATACTAATCTAAATAAAAAAACAGCCTGCAGGGATATATTTAAATTTTCTAAGCAGTAAATCAAGGTTTGTCTCACCAAAGCTTAACTGTGTTCATTAGAGCTTTGTTTCCCCCAGAAATCACTTAGAGGACAAAACAATTCCCTGACTGCCAAAGGAACCCTGAAGGTGGCAGTGGGGTATTAGACCAGCTGAGAAAATAGGGAAAAATAAACTTATACAGGGACTGTCCCCTTGGATAAACCATCACAGAGACAGAGAAGTTCCCTGCTGAGATTCCTGCACCACCTCAGCTCACCGAGGTGTTAATTGTGAATTAGGGTATGCAACAAACACCTCTTAACTCCTGAAAAAAAGAACTTTCTTCTACTGGACAGTTTTGTCAAGGGACATCTGAGAGTGCTTTAGTTTTGCATACCAATAATACAGTTTTTTCCCCGGGTTGCATCCTGCAGTGAGCTCCAACAACTCCACTTAATTCCTTGGATGAGGATGTGATGGATCCAGTTCCTTGGATTGTGAGGATGTGGCAAGACTAGCCCTGGCTTGTGGAAACAGCTCTCCTGAAATGTGCCCTTCATGATTACACTTTTTTTTCTTGTTTGTTTGTTGTCACATTTTCTACAGCAGCAGCTCCAGCACTAAAGGCTGTTTGGAGCAGTAAAAATTTCATTCCCACTTTCTCAGATCAGATCAGATCCCTCCCTCAGTCATTCCTCACAGGGCTTGGGGAGCTGGGGTTGTTCAATCTGGAGAAAAGGAGACTCAGGGGTGACCTTATCACTCCCTACAACTGCCTGAAAGGTGGCTGTGCTCAGGTGGTGTCAGTCTCTTTGAACAGGCAGCACTGACAGAACCAGAGGACACAGTCTTATCTGTGCCAAGGGAAATATAGGTTGGATATTAGGAAAAAGTTTTACAGAAAGAGTGATTAAGTACTGAAATGGTCTGCACAGAGAGATGGTAGAGTCACCATCCCTGGATGTGTTTAAATAAGGTTGGATGTGGCACTTGTTGCCATGGTCTAGTTGAGGTGTTCGGGCTTGGGCTGGACTCAGTGATCTTGGAGGTCTCTTCCAGCCTGGTGACTGTGTGACTCCTCTGTGTTGGGGAAGATGCCACTGATGCTGAGTTATGTTTTTCCTGCCTGCAGTTTCTGCTCACACACCTCTGCTGGCAGAGCCTGCAGCCAGCAGGGGATGGTGAGGAAATCTGAGTGTCCCCTGTCTCCATGGAAAGCAGAGGAACACTCCCCAGAGCACAGCTCCCAGCTCCAGCTGCCTCCAAAAGCAACCCAAGCCCGAGGGTGAGCAGAGCTGGATTTGGCAGCGTGGCCCTGCCCAGAGGGCAAGAACAGATTTCCCCTTCTCAGCTACCCTGGCACAGTGCCCTGGGTGGGCACCTCCAGGCTGGAGCCTGCCCAGCTGCTGGAATGGTGCCACTGGCAGCTGCATTCCAAAAATTAAGAAACCAATGGAGTTTCTATAGCACTACCAGTGCAGAATTCACCTCGCTCTCTCTCCACAGCCTGTGCTTTCTGTGCCTTCTATACTTGGAACTGGAACCAGGACAGAAGCTGCTGGTAAAGCTTAGAAACTGCAAACAAAAAAGATAAATTACCCCCAAGAGAGATTATTGTTCCTAAGGGGATTTTTAAGTGGTCAGCAACCACGTGGTCGAAGGTGAAGGAGGTCTGATTTTATATTCAAAAACACTTTGGAAAAAATCTGTCACTAAAAGCTCTTTAGAAACTTGAACATTTGTGGTTTAAGAAAGTCACTGCTGGAAAAATCTCTAGGGAACAAGCTCCTGGAAGGTCCTAGGGGACTGGTGACCATGAGCCAACAGTGTGCCCTGGAGAAAAGACCAGGAAAGACCTGGGCTGAGGATGAGGAAGAGTTACCAGCACCCTGAGGGAGGTGGGTGATCCCTTTCCTCTGCCAAACACCACAAACTCAGTGCTGGGATCCCAGCTCAAGAGAAGCAGAGACTTACCAGAGCCCTGTGAAGGGCTACAGATATGGCTGAGGGACTGCTGCATCCTGAAAAATGTGCAAGGTTTGAGAGGCTGAGAGAGCTGGGACTTTACAGGTTAGAGGAGAGAAGACCTGGGATTCTTGAGTATAAATAAATTGTATAAATAAATACCTGGTGGGAGGGAGTAAAGGACAGGGAATCAGTGTCCTCTCAGAGGTGCTGATAGAAGGACAAGAGGCACAAACTGAAACACAGCAAATCTCATTTAAATTTAAGAAAAACTTTTGGAGAGAGCAGTAAAACCCTGGAACAGGGTGCCCAGAGAGAGTTTGTGGAGTCAGCATCCTTGGAGAGCTCAGAACCTGACTGGACACAATCTCTGGTGGGGTTTGCAGTGCTGGTTTATGGTTGGACTCTGATTTTAAAGATCTTTTCCACCCCAAGTGATCCTATGGTCGTTCTGCTTGAATCTGCTTCAGGGGGTTCTATTCAAACAGGAATCCTCTGACCTGCTGCCATTCTCTTCACTTTAATTTACACTTTATTTCACAGCAGGGACACAGAGACTGCCCCAGCAGGGTGGACACCCCAGGACTGGGAACCTCCCAGTGAAATCTGGACAGAAACCAGCCAGAACCCCAAGTTAAATCTGGACTCTTGTGTTTAACAGTTCACAATTGGCCCATCCGTAATTAATTGAATTAATTGATACTTTCAGCCTCCCACATCCTCCAGCAGCGAGTTCCACCATTTAGTCATTCATTGTGTGAAAAAGCACATTCTGTTGTATTTTTCTAAACCCACTACATCTCCATTTTTATAGACTTTTGCCAAAGCCAAGGCAGGGTTCCAGGAGGACCTCCTGAGTTCCTGGCTGAGTGCCACCAAACAGGGAATGGTGCCTTGGCTGTGCAACCAGGAGGGCTGAGCTCCATTTCCAGGTCTGACAGTGTGTAAAAGCTTTTTTTCTTTTTTTTTTTTGCCTTTGGACAGAAAAAAGCCACCAGTGACTCTTGGGTGTAGAGTGCCCTACACTGCTATTTAATGAGTATCACAAATAAATGCAAATCTCTGAACAGCCACTCCAAATATTCAGTTTTCTACAATATCACCAAAACCATGGCCCAGCTTCCAGTTATCATCTACTAAGTAACTCTATGATATTTGATTCATTTAAAAAACCCAATTTATTGCCCAAAGACCAAAAGGAAAAATGTTTTTAATTTAACAGAAATGTCTCTAGAAAATCCCCCAACTGAACCCAGTGTTTAACAAACCCATTAAAAAGGCAAGTGACAACTTCTGACCCACCATTGTGTCACACAAAGGAAAACTTAATTGAAGGCAGCATTGATTTCATGCTGCCCACAGAACAGTCTAAATATTGCCCTTCACAAGCAGAATAAAAACTGAGTGCTTAGGCAGAACAAATACTAAAGACACAATTAAAAGTTAATTACTTTTCTAAAGTAACCTCAAAACAGAGAAATGAAATCTGGGGCAACACATTGCTTCAAATATTGGTAGTGACAATATGGGTCAACAATCCAAAAGGACAGACAAGGAAGTATTTAATTTTATTCCAATTTAATCCCATTTCAGTCACTCAGCCTTTCTCAAAGCTACTGATGTGGATAATCCCATGCTAACTCAGCAAAAACTGGCCCAGAAAACGATGAAAATCCATAAAGTTAACCTAGAGCATTAACCACTTTATTAAAACATTCTTTTTCATTTGAGAATTATTGTTTTCTGTTTAATAAGATTTAACAGAATGGAAAGGATTGAAATTACTATCAAGACATGGAAATAAAACCGTTTTTTTTTCACTTTAGCTGCAAGGGATACTGCTTTAGCTATAAAAACATAAGAAAAACATGTTCAGCCAGTGCAGAGGTCACACACTGTCCTTTTTTTATTGTTGCCAAAACCAGATGTTTGGGGAAAGATTACAGCAACAAATCCCAGCTTTAATCTAGGCAGTTCAAATGCATCCCAATTCTAGTGGCTGGAGCACAATGCCATGGGAGTGCTCCCCAAAGGTGAATTCTCCTGCCATTGTCCCACATGGATCCTGGGAATCCCAGCCCCTGGCTGGGGGGCACAGCAGGTCAGGGACACCTCAGGAGCAGCCAGAGATGCCAAACCAATAAATGTCTGCAAACACCACTGAAGGGTGGGTGGATGTGTCCCCTCTGAGCACAGAAACCCAAAGGAGCTCCACCATCACCCATCTCAGGCAGCAGAACACTCCCAGAGAGCAGAAACAGGAATCCACCAAGGCCACCTCACCACCAAACCCTCAGCAGATCAGTTCTGTGGCAGCACAGGCAGTGAATTGCTTCAGAACCCATTGCAGTGACTCTGAAATGCAGGTCACAAAACCTTATACATTGATTTACTGCAGCCTCAAAGACTCCAAAATCACATACACAAACTCTACTTTTTCTTCTGTAGCCTCAACCTCGAATTCCACCAATAATAAAGTATTGAACAAGCAACAGTCATTAACTTTGGCATTGTACAGAATTGTAGAATAATTAAATTAGCTTTCAGTTCACCTCTGCCCATACTCCCAGCTCTTTTGGTGGGAATTCCACAAGCACAGCTACCGAGGGTGTGGGACCACAACCCCCAGGAAGGAATTTGGGGTGACACCTAGGGACAAGCAGGGATTTTGTGGCTGAAGGAGCACCACAGGGCAGCCCTGCAGAGATGATAACTCGGGGTGGCCCAACTGCCTCTGCCTCAGAGTTAATTGCTGGTGAATGGTGGCTGGAATTTGCTTGGAAGCAAACCAAGAGCTTGGCACCCACCCAGGATTATGTGCCAAGAACCTCTGAGATTACTCCAGCAAACTCAGAGCAACAATTTGTCCAATCAATCTCTGATTTTAAGATTTTTTTTTTTTAAAGGGGCATTTGGGATTTGTGGTTTTTCTCAGTTACAAGGCTCTGAGAGTCCCCTGAGAGTGTAGGGAATTTCACATTTCCCAGTAAGGAGCTACTGACAGCACCCAGGCAGAAAAATCAGAATGAGCTCCCCAGATAACTTTTATAAATAAATACAAGGAGGGATCAAAAAAAGACAAAGCAATAAAGCAAATTTGGTTTAGACCTTCAGGCACAAGCTTGTGTTCTCTTCCCTGTGACAGATCTGTCTGGGTGAAGTTAATTATGAAAACAAACAAAGCACTGCTCATGTCCTGGGCTTGTTTTAAAGGCTTATCTGAAGTGTTCCAAGAGCTGCTTTAGGGGTGGTTCCAACCCAAACCCATCCTTGGTCCAGTGTCTGTCCCTCAGAATCACTCCTTGGATGTTCCCCCTCCATGTGAAGGACCTTTGGCTCTGGCTGATCCCTCCAACCTACAGCACTCCCCACACAGAATGGAGAAAAGACAAAAAGGGACTGGGGTTTGGCTTCTTTCTTTCCCATTCTCACCTGCTGCCAGCTCACTTAGTGTTGCCTTCTTCAGCTCTATATTTTGGAAATATGCATTCATCTCTTACTTTTACTTACATATGTATGACCATGGAATTAAAGTAAAAATTTAAGCCAGAGCAGAAAATTTTTAAAAAATCAAAAAAAACCCAAAACCAAACCAAACCAAAAAAACAAAACAAAAACCCAAACATAAACAAACTAACAAACAAACCAACAAAAAATTCCTACCTAAACTACTTAAAAGCTAAACAACTTAAATCTGCAGGTAACAAGACTTACAGAAATACAAAAATACATTTACCAGCAATATACTGAATAATAATAATAATATAATGTACTGAAAATCACTGTCTGCTCAGTGTCAAAACACACAAGACAGTCAATTAAGCCCTGTGTTATTTAATTTCTGCCTGATTCACTCAAGCTGAGTGCTCTGCTCTGGCTCTTGGGCATTCCAAGGGCTCCCAGGACCAGGGCAAAGAGGAATTTCTAGGAGTGATGATTTATAGGAACCAAACCCCACTTCCAAGACACATTTCCCTCCTCATGCTGGAAGAACAAGCCTTGTTCAATACTGTGACCATGGACAACCTCACCTACTTTGTTGTGAAAATCAAATTACCAAACAGAAAATTTAAATTTGTAATCCCTCCTCCTCTGCCACATTTTCTGCCCTCATAACCAGTAACTCACTGAGGGCTTCTTCTCCCTCATGGATTTTTTGGTGCTGCCATCATTTCCCACCTCTGTTGTGCTCCCCTTCATGGCTGGATTAACAAATTCCCTGAGCCCCCCAGGCTGGAAAGTACCAGGAGCTTTTTGTGAGCATCCCCCAGAGTGCCCATGTTGTTTTATTATTTTACACAGAGGTTTTTAGAGCATTTTAAAAGCCTGAGTTGTTTTCAGAGTGGCAGGAGCCGTGTACCCAACCAGTGAATTTTAGTAAACAAGCCACTCAACATTCACTGGAATTCTGCTGTGAGCCTGGGCATTTTTCAAGAGAGCTGGGCAGTGGAAAACCTTGCATTTGTGCCACAGAGCTGGCAGAAACATAAAGTAAAACTCAGATCAAGACAAAAAAAAAGTGCTAGGATAAAAAAATGCCATTTAGAAACCATATTCAGGACCTTGCTTCTTGACATTTGGGCCTACTGAAAGCACTGACATTGACCAAATGTTTAATTTTGCAGAAGAATGAAGCTTCAATTTATAATTTATTTGCAAATTTGTGAGAAACATAAAAGCATTTGGCCAAAAACTGGAAGGTTATTTTGAGAGGCCAAATGTTGTTGCTCCATTTTTTAAATGAAGCATTTACTTGTTAATTCCTAAACAAGATTTTGTTCCAAAATGTAATAATAAGTAAAAATAAAGAATTCAAATGTTTTAAATAAAAATACTTTTTAAAGCTCTGGTCTATGTGAAATGTTTTCTGTTTGTTCTGCTAAAGTATCAGTGTGCAAAGACAACTTGAGTGCAGAATCACCAAGAACCAGATCCCATTTCTTAGGGGTTCATCTGCACTTTTTGATTTAAGTATTCTCTGGAACTGACCACAAACAAGTGAGAAATCAGTGAACCCTTACCCCAAACTGTACCAATATCTGCAGATTTCCTGCCAAATTTGTAACACATTTTCTCAATTCATTTCACATTTTATTCCCTCTCTGGTTGTGACACCCAAAAGTTTTCTTCTCTTTTCCTTATTTACAGACCCAAATTGCAGCAGCAGTGTGGGGCTGGCCCTGGTGGGACAAAGCCCATTTTATTATCTCTGTTCCCCAGGGGCATCAAAAGCTGTTCCTGCAGCCAGGATTCTGGGGAAAATTTTGGGAAAAGCTCAGTTTATTGAGCCTCAGTTTTTAAAGCAGCTGCCAATAAAAATCCATAAGGGAAAATCTGTTTGCATGTGGAAACTGAGACTGTGCACACAGCTAAGGAAAGTTTTCCTTAAAATATTCATGATCCTTATAGGAATTCCTGTATCACAAAGTTTTCTGGGATTTGATGTTAACACATGGAAATTTCTCTCTTTAAAGACTCGTTTCAGAGGGAATATGAAGTCACATAATGCACCACAGCCAAATGTGAAATTAGGAAAACATTGATTTCCCATCCTGTCATTTATCCTCACGAGCAGTTCTGGTGATGAAACATCAGTGTGAATATGTGGGTGTGTATTTTATCAAGCAGAAGGGAGACACAACTGTGCAATGGGAGGTAAAGAACAAAAATTGGGACAATAATCCAACAAATAATTCAACACCCCACACCAACCCCCCACCAACACAGTGGAGTTACTTTATCCATAAGGAAGGAGGAGGCAGCAATGCAGTAAATCCCATATTTAAGCACAAATGGCACACAAATTGTAGTGGATACCAAAATCATGGCAGTAAATGCTGAGGGAAGCACCTTCCAGCCTCACACCAACCCCAGAGCGTGGCACCTCTCCCAGGGCAGGTTTGGGGGTGCACACTCTGTTTTCCAGCAGATGTTTGCCCAGCCTCCATTTTTTGGGTTATTTTGAGAATTCAGCTGTTACTCCAGTTCTAGGGTGGAAATAAAAAGAGTTTCAGAAATGCCAGGGGGATTGGAAAGCATTTTTTTCTACAGGTCTTGAAAGAATAATCTTTAGGAGCCCTCAATTATTTAAAGAGCAAATTCCAGATTTTCTGCAATAAGCACATCATTCCACTAGTGTAATAATCTTATCTTTCCCTTTTTTCTCTCATTCCTCTGGAATAATGGGATTAAGAAGAATCCTACTAGCAGTTCTTAAAATAGTTCTATATTTCCAGTGCCTCTATTTATAAGGCATCATAAACCCACATGTATCACAGAAATAACATGGGATATTCATTTGCTTCATTTACTGACTCCCCCCACTTTGTGCAAGCTCCCTTATTATTATTTCCTCATTAATATCCATCTGTCACTTAGTATTTTATTTTACCAATTCTGAATTCCATCTGAAATATGTACTTGGAACAACAGCTTTTCTCTGCTAGAAGACTGGACTTCTAAAGTAGCTGACAGAGTCAAGTCTTTGATATTATTTGTAATCCTTTAAATGTTCCAATTTAGGCAAAAAAACACTCTTTAAGTTTCTCTTGTGTTTCTTTTCAGGTTCCATCACTGAAGCAGTGGGAAATCTCTGGCTGTCATGCCCAAACTCGGAGTTAATGTGTGGATCCTGTCTCCCTCCAGTGGCAAATTGCACCAGCCATAAAATCTGATATTCAAGTGCAATTAAAGCCTCTCTGAAACTCAAATGATGCCTCTCCACTGCTAAGGTTGCTAAGGGGTTGCATGGAAAAGTGGAGGAGATTCCATGTGGCCCAAAAATCCCAGAGAAATCCCAAAATGAGCCCATTCTTTCAACAGGTCTCTTCTCAGTGCCCAAACCTGCTCAGCTTGCTGCAAGAGCAAGAAACACAGGGAGAAACCATGGGGGAAAGAGGCAAATTATTTGTTCAGGGCTTGAAATAACACCCCAGAGCCATAAGTGGAGTTCAGAAAGCACATTTACACATAAAATTAACAGTCACAACATTATGCTGTTGAATAAACAAACCAGAGTTGTCTGGTGAGCCATGAAAAGGTGAGTTATGTGCACTGACACACCCCAAAAGTCTGGAATTGCATGGAATTTATTGGAAAGTTTAGAACTGTATGGAATTTATTGGAAAGTTTGGAATTGTATGGAATTTATTGGAAAGTTTGGAATTGTATGGAGTTTATTGGAAAGTTTGGAATTGTATGGAGTTTATTGGAAAGTTTGGAAGTGTATGGAATTTATTGGAAAGTTTGGAAGTGTATGGAATTTAGACTGAGCCTTTCCCACAGAATACTTAAATTTACCCAAAACCTTTCCACTTAACTTGTGCACTTAAATATTCCCAAAACATTTGCAGTACAAAAACTGATGTGGTGAGCAAATGCTGAGCTGCTCCAGGCATCACAGAGTTATTTTTTGCCCCAGGAGAAGCCCCTGGCTGTCTCCATCCCATCCTTTTGGAATTGTGTTCCCAACCAGATTCCTGCCAGAGAATGGGAGCAGTGAAAATGCAAAGTGCTCCCAGGTTGGCCCCTCAGGGGTGATTTAGGAAAAATGGGAAATCCATTCCAGGAGGGATTTCTGGCCTTGTTCAACACCTCTGCTCTTTCACTGCATTTGGGGTTTGTTGCTTTCCCTACTCTTTAAAGCCACATAATCTGTAGTGCAAAATCTGCAGGATGTAGTAAATGAAATAATTCCTCATTGGGGAGGTTATCAACTGCATTGTAGTAAAAATATCTCTAAGCATCACACTGGGCTGTATCCTTTAATTTAATTCCTTACGATTTCAAACCTCAGTAATTTGTAATGATTGTGCAAACAGCAGACCTGGAGAAGAAATAATTATTTTCCCATTTTAAATTTAAAAAGTTTGGGTAGGGGATTCCTACCTAACAGCAGCACAAGAGCCCCACCTCCAGCAGCAAGGATTTTTCCTTTCACTGAGAGAAAAGTTTGAAATTTAGATCATTGCTTGTTCAAAAGTTCAGATAAAGGGGCAGTTGCAGATATACAGATAATAAATTTGGCTGAGGATTTTCATCCTTGCAGCCTCTCTATGGATTTCTGACTTTCACTCTTGTTTTAATTTACTGCAACTCACGCCTGGTTCAGACTGTGGATACCTGCTGAGGGGAACAATCCAGAGAACTGGAAGAAAATGGGAGAAAAAGAGTAAATTCCACACCCTTAGCAGAACTGCACAAGTGTGACAGGAGCTGGACACCATCCTCCTCTCATTGCTACTATTTTTTCCCAGTTAATTTTTTTTTAGTTACTTCCCAAACTCTTATAAAAGTAAAAAATGCAGTAAATCACTGAGGGGTTTACTAACTTCTTGGTGCCAGAATTCTGGTAAGATTCAGGATGTCTGACCTGTCTCTGAACCATTTTTCCAAGTACTATCCTTAAGTACTGAAGTATCCTAAGGAGCACGTTCTCATTTCACTGCAAGTTTTTCACTTAGGGAATCATGGAATCATTAAGGTTGGAAAAGACCTCTAAGGTTGTCACCTGTCACATTTAAAAAAATAAAAATATCCAAAATTCTTCAGCAATCAGAGATTATTTCATTGCCAACATCTGAAAATTCCAAGGTTTCTATTGTGAGGATCAGCAGGTTTAACTGCAGGACAGGTCTGAAATCCACTACTCAGCAACCTGGATTTTCTGAGCATGAAAGCACCCAAAAATGAAATCCCAATTTCTTTTACAACCTTTTATTTTTTAGAGAAAACAGAGCCCTAACATTTATGTTTGAATGCAGCAGTTTGCTCTACTCTCAGAGGCAGAAAAGAGGATTTTCCTGTGCCTTAGGAAAAGGTTTCACTGGCCTCGAGGTGGCGATAGGATTGTGGATTCCAGGGCTGCAAATCCTAAAATTGAATCAATTTGCATTATTTCTTCTTCCTAGAGCAACTCAGCCTCCCTAAATCTTGGAAATAAAAAAGTTAAGGGAAGAGACATTCTCAAATGCTTTTGCAGTTTGGGTTTTCAGATCAGGATTTAAGGAAATATCACCTTCACACTGATTCAGTATTCCCAAACTTCTCTCACTTGTATGTATACTGTAATTAGACTAGTTGGAAAGCAATTCTTTGCAGTTTGGGTGAGCAGCATCTTTTTAAAAGAATATTGTTATTTATGTGCTGAAATAGATTAGTATCATGTTAAAGAGGGAAAACCCACCACAATAAACTCATGCTAATACAAAAACTAAGGAAATGTAATGGAAAATTACAATTTACAGGGGGAAAAAACAATATGTGCATTAATTTTAGAGTGACTTTCTACCAGAAAAAAGTGGTTTCTCTGAAAGAGATGCTCTAACATTCTCTTTTTCTCTACAACCACACATGAAAACAGCCTAAATGCCACACAGCAAAAATTAATTTTTGATCCAGAGGGCAATGTAAGGAAGAGAGGGATCTTAGAAGAATAAATCCACCCAGAGTAAGTGGGTTTTCAGGTTAAGATGATGCTCATTGCTGTGCACTCATCTTTTGGTCCTCATTTTCAAGAAGGAAAATCCAGTGGGCTTCAAGTCAGTCAGCCAAATCTCAATGCCAAGGAAATTTATGGGCAAAGTCCTTTTGGAAGCCATTTCCCAGTTGTCACCTGCACATCCCAGCTGCCTAAAAGTGAATTCTCCTGCTGAGCTACCAAAGAATGGCAGAAATGTTTCTGCCACAACAAATCTTATTGTAATGTTAACATTTTCCCATTGCAAATAAAAGAGCTGAGAAACCTAAAACCAATTTACCTGTCATGGCTCTGCTTTTCCTGTACCTGATTGATTTGGCTTTTTTCCTCAAGCTCAACATTCACATCAGAGTTTATCAGAGATGAGGTACAGCCTGTGCTATTTCCACAGAGAAATGGAAATTTGTCCAAGATTTTGGAAACCAGCTGTTCAGAGGGGTGTGCAATTGTGGCTGTGTTGATAGATGCTCTTGTGCATATGTTCATTTAAACAATTCACAGCTTTAAAATTAAAAAAAAAAAAACAAAAAAACAACAGCAACTTGACCAATTTTTATGATACGAACACACAGTAAACAAGAAAGCTTTAGTGTTATTTTCCTCCCCTTTTTAACCACCTGCTGTTACAGCAGGGGTTAAATTGGAGTGATTTTCCATATGATTATCCATACTGTTACTTCCTGACCCATCAAACTGCTACATCTGCTACTTCCTAAACTTCTTCCAGGCACGAATGTTTGCAAAATCCTCTTACAAAGAGCCAAATGTTTTGCCCAGAAAGGCTCAGTGAGCACCACACACAAGTACAATCACATATTGAGAGCCTTAAATCTGTCCAGGGACAAGCAGAACCATATTCTGAGTCAGGCTTGCACACAAACCCCATAACAATCCCATTAACTTGCTGAAGCACTGCTTTTGTGGGAGTTATAACTCAGCAAAGATCCCTTATTTAAGCTATAAACAGCACCTGTATCTCCCAGATTAGGGCACAGGGATATATTTCAAGCCAATTTGAGCATGAAGATTATTGAAACCTTTTTTGTTGATGAAGGAAAACACTTCTGAGGCTTAAATAGAGCTCCAGACTGCTCCAGCTTCCACTGATGCAAAACAAAGTGATTGCTATGAGCTCTACACATGCTCAGGACAAAAAATGGCATTTTCAGAGCGAGAAGATTGGGTCTGCTGGAGAGATAGAATATAAAAATGAAATGGAGACCACTGCCCTTGGAAGCTGAGGGGAGCTGCAAAGATGAATAGCTGCTCACAAAGCTTTAACCCACCATGGAATGCAAATTGCACAAAGGCAAAAGAGTCCAGAACTTCAAACTGAAGTGAGCCCTGAAGAGAAACTTGATTTATTTAATCCCAGTAAACATGGCTGGCTGTGGGGCTCAAATACCTCTCTCCTAATGCAGACCCAGCACCCTCCCTGAAATATTATTGAAACAGGCCTGCAACTGAAGAGGAAAACAAATTCTGCTGGTACACATGATTTATGCTCTGGCATTGGGGAATAAATCCACTGAAATGAATAAACATGGAAACTGGAGCATGAATCTCCAGGTAGTTTCAGTAGTGCTCCTTGAAGGAGCCAACTTGACAAGAACCATTTGACAAGAACAATTTGACTAGAACCAATTGACAAGAGGTTTATGGAGTGGGGGAGGTTATCCTAATATTTGTGGGTTTGAACATTAAAATCTACATTTCCATAAAATGGAGAATGCATTTATATCCATCTTATTTCTATTATAGGTCACACTAAAGCTGAATCAAAGGCTGTTTTTAAAATAAAACCAGTTGTGCCAAATTCTAGTCTGGAGAACTAAGCTTCCTCTATTTCCTTAGAAGTGACTAGATTGCACCCATTAGCCTGAAAGCTTTCTCCAAGTATTGAATTAATTATTCTCAACAACCTATTTCAGTTTTGGGGGAATTACTTTTTTTTCAACGCAAAAATAATTCTCTAAATCCAATGAATACTACAATTCAATTACCTGCATTGGTGTTCACCACCTCTGTTTATTATGGCACATTTTACTTCAGCTTCTTTCTGCTAAAAGGTGTTTAAAATACAACTGAAGAACAAGAACTCATCAGTGGAAGTCTCCCTGAGCCTGAGGAGTATTTGGCTCCTTAAAGCATTCCCAAAAGGAATTCCAGCCCACATGTGTGGGACAGACAGACACACCCCAGTGTCTCCAGCACTTTGTGCTCCCCAGGCTGCTCCCACCAACCCATGGGCTCTGCAGATTGTCTTGGCAACGACAATTTCTTTACCAGTGGCACCAGGATCCCAAATAGGCATAGAAACCCTCCTTGGAGCTGCCAATAATGTCCCTAAAGCTGGCAATAATGTCCCTAAAGCTGGCAATAATGTCCTTTAAGCTGGCAATAATGTCCCTTAAGCTGGCGTGCCCTCCCTCAATGACAAACACAGCAAGAGTGTCAGTGGCACGTGGGAAACCCACAGGCAGGGCAAAATCCTGTTAAGAGCCTCTGGAAAAGCAGTGGGCAAGGGAAGGAACCAGCCCTTAAAGAGCAGGACTGAGCCCTGTGCATGGGAGGAGTTCAGTTCTCCTGGGAGGAAAGGGTGGGAGAAGTGGGATTGTTCACCTGGAGAGGAGAAGCTTTGGGGTCACTGAATTGTGGCCTTGCAGTGCCTGAAGGAGCTACAGGAAAAGCCCAGAGAGGCTCTTTGCAAGGGATGGAGTGACAGGGCAAGAGGAGATGGTTTCACATTGCCAGAGGGCAGGGATGGATGGGATTTTGGGAAGGAATTGTTCCCTGGCAGGGTGGGCAGGGCTGGCACAGGGTGCCCAGAGCAGCTGTGGCTGCCCCTGGATCCCTGGCAGTGCCCAAGGCCAGGCTGGGTGGGTTTGGAGCACCCTGGGACAGTGGAAGGTGTCCCTGCCATGGCAGGGTGGCACTGGATCATCTGTAGGGTCCCTCCCAACCCCAACCATTCCATAACCCCACACAGCCCCTGCAAGTGGAGCAAAGCCCAGGCTGTGGCACAGGAGCAGGGCACCAGAGCAGTGCTGGGGAGGGCAGGGGACACCTGCAGCTCCACCCCACGTCCAGGGGACAGGCAGCAGCTCAAAGTGGGCACAAGAGAGCAGTGCCACCCCTGTGCTCATGGACACACAGACAGGTCCCTGTCCTGGCACCTGGAGTCGCTGCACACTGAGCCTGCTGGAAGGTGCAAACAAACACCTGGCAGAGTGCCAGAGAACCCTGGTGTTCCCTCTGTCCCAGGGCTCATTCCTCAGGTGACCTGAGGCCACCCCTGCTGAAGGTGCAGCTGGAATTCTGCAGCCAGCACTGACACCACTTCCACAGCTCTTTCACTTCCCACCCGTGCTGACACACAGCACAAACGTTGTTAAGACACAACAAGATCAAATTTTCATCTAAAATTTTCAATCTTTTAAAAAAATGTTTTTCTTTCTTTTTTGATTTTGTTTGTTTGGTAAGCTGTATTTTTTTTTTCCTGTAGAAATATTACTTGTTTAAAGCAAACATTGCAGATATTTCAGATGCCCCAAGAAAACTACCTGAAGGAGCCCCTGTATTGTCTTTTGTATCAAAATACGTCAACAAAAACATCAAAATACATGTTTAAAATAAGCAGAGATTTTAAAAAATTATGCTGGCACCTCTTCAGTAAGCAGATTTAAAAAAATCATTTTGACAAATATTCCCAAATTCCTTTCTGTCTCCTTCTCAGGATCCATTTAATAATGTAACAGCCTCAGGAGAAACACTGTGTAATGTCTTTTGCAGTGCCAAAGCAGATCAGTAAAATGCTGTCTGCAACCTGTCAGGTTCTATAGAGATTTTGTCATTTCACCCTTCAGTATCACACAGATGATAGACAATACTGTTTTATTGTAATCCTCTGTCACTGGAAATGAAAAAAAAAAAAAAACTTAATCCATTATTTGCATGTTCTACTCTACACTGGAAACAACAAAACAGGCAGATTTACTGGTTTGAGCACTTCATTCCTCTTCAGTTGCATATTCTGCTATAAAGACAGCAATTATCTGAATGAACAATTTCTCAGTTGATTCTGCATGAGATTTAGATTTGGAGCGAGCAAAGAACCAAGAATTGGCCAAGTACCAGTTAAATTTGTCCCCACTGAACTGGTGGCAATGCTCTTGTCCATCAGTGGCAGAAGCACCTGTAGGAGACTCTGTTGGAATTCCCTGAGTGGGGACAGTCAGGACAAACTCAGGTGCTCTCTATATTCTGGGCTTGAAGTTTGCAGTTTATTTCATAGGGTGTGGGTATACATGAGACCCTGCTAAGAACTGCAGCCACAGCTCAGAGAGGGACAGAGAGAGAAAGAGCAAGAGCAAGAAAGCAAGAGAGTAGATGATGCAAGAGAGAGAAGAAGAGTGCAAGAGAGGATGAGCAAGAGAGCGATTTTCCTGTTTACAATACAATAAATCTCCTTCTATGTTGAATATTCTAATTTCCACTAACCAATCTAATACAAGATACAAATTCTCTAACATTTGCATGCAACCTATAGGAATCACTATATTACCATGTTTTACTGCTTTTCCTTATCTCTAACATTTATCTGGGACCCTTCCTGCCATGCCTAGGGAGGATGTCTGTTTGCTTTTTGGTATTCACAGCATCTAACGTTATCTAAACAAAGGGGCCTTCAGACAATTCAGCTGCTTTCAGCCTCACAGTCAAAAATTGCTATAATTTCTATTTCACTTCTATTTTCCATATTCTCAAAGTCTTTTCCTAGGCACTCGTATTTATACAGTTTCTCTGATTCATCCTTCCCAACATCCACCAACAGCAACTGGCTCTGAAAATCCTCATTTATCAACCAAGGTACTTTCCAATTGAAAAAAATGATCTGTGCCAACACGCCACGTGGCTTTACATCCCCATCCCCAATTCCACATCGTCAGTGAGGAGCAGCTCCCCAGCAGCCAGCTGTGTTCAGGTTTCCAAGCCAAGGAGCTGCTGCAGTGTCTGCCCAAGCAAGGGGCAGCCCAGGTCCTACCTGTGGGTCAGAGAGGCGGGAGATGTCGGGGTAAAGGTAGAACTTGATGCCCTCGGAGGCGCCGGGCAGCGTCACCCCCCGGATCAGGAGGATCATCAGCATGATGTAGGGGAACGTGGCTGTCACATACACAACCTGGGGGAGAAAATAAACATCACAAAAGGGTTTTCTTCCAGCTGCAGCAAAACCACCTTGTTTTCACATCCTCTGCAGGAAAAGCGTGTTGGATGCCTTTGTGCAGGGTATTTTTGTCCTCCAACCGTATTCCCAACTCTTTAGGTTTTGTGGGAGAGGTCAGCACTTTTTTAGAGAGATTGGGAAGTTCTCTCTAAGTGTATGGTTTCCAAACACAGGTACTCATGGTAACAAGTAATTAATTTTATATATTATAACAATACAAGCAATGGATTCTCAGTCACCCTGTAATTACTAAACTGATTTCTCTTCAGACTGCTCTGCCTGCATGTCTGGGTTTCAGGAATAAGCATTTCATCAATCCCAAAGGTTAAATTCTATCCATATCTCATTGGGATTTGATAGAGAGTCTTTATCTTATAAAGAACCTTCAAAATAACTCCAGCAATTTCCATTTTCACGTACATGGCCACGTTTTTGTTTTTTTTTTTTCCCCAGAAATCAGTTTGTTTTCTGCATGGGGAGCAACAGGAAATCTGCAAGAAGTCACATTTTCCAAAGGAAAAATGGAGCAGAATTGGTCCTGTTTCACAATCCCAAACCTGAGAGCAGCACATGGCTACTCAAAGTCAGATAAATTCCATGGCACTATCAATATTTTCTTCATGTGACAACCACCTCTGTACAAATTTAACTCTCTGTAATTGCTGGTGGCCATTTCCACCTGTGAGATATTACTCTTACACCTGCCTTGCACCAGTAAAAATTAGTTAAGCTGCAAGAATGGAAAAAGTCATTTGGTGAAAATACAACCTCAAAAAATACGCATTTTAACCTCAGGAGTCCAATATCTGTCTCCTATGTAAATGAAAGGGATACATCAAAGAACAGACCTGTGAAAAGATTCTCAGACATGTTTTTGTAATTAATGAACTAAAATTGGATTTTCAGACTATTTAACCCCAAACATTAAATGATCTCATGTGCCTCATCAGGTACCCCCAAAGGTGGGGAACTTGAATTTCCCAGGAAATTGAGAGCACCTGTAGGTCCCAAAAGCCTGAGCTGAAGAATTCCTAGGTCAATACAATGCAAAATGGGAAGTTTTATCCCAGTGATTACATTTGTTGACTATCAGTGGGAATGCAAACTTCCACGACTGGCTGAGTTGAAATAGACCTTGTCTCTCCACATTTGGGTTTCAAATACAAAAAAGGATCAGCAGCTAATGAGAATTTAAAAATAAACACATGGGATGGACAAGGTCCTGCCCTGAGCATTAAATTAGCTGGAAAGGATGAAGTAGCCAGCTAATGGTTTTCATTTATTTACTTCTGTGTCAGCTATTTTCTCCTCCTTGTTTTAAATCAAAAGTTGCATTTAACAGAGGGTAATCTGCAGTGAAGGCCTTGCACCTGAATATGTGTAATATTTCCTTGCATTTCCTTCCTTCTCTGCACTGCTGAGCAGCACATCCACTGCATTCTGCACATCTCCCAGTGCCTGGAACGTTCTGCCTGAGCAAACTCTGTGATCTGGCAGAGGCAGGCTCCTCCCCAGGTTGTGCTGGGAGGATTTCCTGTCTCTTCTTCATCAAGAAAAAGCCAAAACCATTCATCCCTGCAGGCAGGAGAGGCCAGGTAAAGGATCTGTGCAATCCCACAGCAGCAAGGGCTGCAACCACCACCTCTAATGAATTTTTTGGCCATCAGGGCAGCTCTGCCCCAGCTTTAGAGGAACGAGGGCTCTCCCAGCTCTCTGGCTGCCATGCAGAAAGGGGATAAAAATAAAGCACCACCAGCTCAGTATTTCTGGCAACAAACACCAATGCAGACATCCAGAGCCTCAGTGAGAGGGACACCAAGGAAGCAGGGCTGGGAAAGGTGCAAAGATCCCCCTGCTGCTGAGCACTGACACTGCTGAGGATTGATCACACAGCTCCTGAGGCTGAAAAGATCCAGCTTCCCTTCCACTTCCACAGGTGAGTGCACTGTGCTGGGACACAGCCACTCATTCCCATTTTCTCCTCCTCCCCAGGAGCTCCTGAGGTGAGGCAGGGTGGGAAATTTAGGAACCAGTGCCATTATTAGCATCATCATCACATCTGTCGGGCATTAAAAGTTTCCAGAATTGTTTTCTTTTCTTTCAACACATCGAACCTCTCTGAATATCAATGTGAACACAACTGTTTCTAATTACACCACATCCTGTTTTAATTGACTTTAATTGCTTGGTGTGTTAATTTGCATCCCAATGCTCAAAATGCTTTTTTTAAACCCTTGTCAGAGCCATGCCAATGTTTAAGCAGTTGGAAACAAAATAAAAATTTCTGGCAGGCAAGTTTTGCACCAAGTTCTCCTCTTACAATGTGGTTGAAAGAAAAATTTACAATTCTATTTAGACATACAAGTAGGTGGAAATGCACCCAGCAACTCTGAACTATACTTGGGTGCTTAACTGAAAGTACATTGGAATCAAAGATCCTGAGAATGGATATTTTATTGACTGCCATGAGCTTTAAGTATCAAAGAATAGGAAATAAGTTGAGTACCAAGAACTGGAAATTTACATACCAAAACCTTAAAGAGGCTTAGATGTCACTCAAGGTTGATATATGGATATCGAGGTACCTATGAAATGATTTCATGAGAGAGGCACCATAAAGATTTTCAGAACTGAGCTAGATTTCAGTTTCGTCTTTCCATACCTAAACATCCTAACAGCACAGATTTGTGCCTGTGTTCCAGTTTGTCCCCTGGGACTGTTGAACTCCTTGTCCTAAATGAAAAGGTGTTTTTCTGAACACTCCAGGCAGATCATGCTGCAGGGTGAGGGGACACTGCCTTGTGAGAACGAGAAATTCAGGATAACCCTGTTGAGAATAAGAAGGAAGATTTCCATGCAGTGAACTGAGCCCCAGCCCATGGAAATCTCAAAGCCCCAAATCAGATTTCTCTGGCCAAAGCTCCTACAGAACTCACCAGCCTGAGCTTCACACATTCCTCACAGCAGCATGAAGCAGTGAACCTTCCTCCTTTGCTTGGCTCTTGCTGAGAACACACAACCAGAATTCCTGAACAAAATATCACTTGGAGGCCAGGAAGTTGATGGAATTCTCCCCTGCAAGCTGTAATGTTTGAGCTTGTTTGCACTATAATGAACCAACTGCCTTTTATAAATGGGATAAAATTTATCTTGATGCTTCAGGAAATTACTGGCTTGTTAATCCCTGTCCCCTAAAATCCTCTATGGCTCCATTGGGCTGTACACACAGGGAATGTCAATGCAGGAATTGCCAGAGATTTGCCAGAACTCACTATTAAAGTGTTAATGGAAAATCAGACCTGCCCCCATGCTCTGCTCATCCTTCTCATGGAGTGTTTTCATCCTGGTGTCATTTAACCCATCCATCCATCCATCCATCCATCCATCCATCCATCCATCC
>VZTT01065233.1:54281-68466 GCA_013400855.1 Buphagus erythrorhynchus
AAACACTACAATAAATTAAATTAAAAATAAATAAGTAATAATGGCAAGAACAGAATATGCAGACGTATCCAAAAATCCCACTCATGAAGACTAGAACACACAAAAGCACCCATAGAAAATGTAAAAACAGTGAATTTTATCCCATTATTGCAATCATTTATGTGAGCTGCTGCATCTAAACACTATAATAAATTAAATGAAAAATGAATAAATAATGATGGCAAATAAGTTTATTAAGAATAAATTATTAAGTATAAATAAATAAAAAATGGCAAATGCAGATAACCAGATTAATTCTTGATACATGCACAGCTTAATAATGACCTAATCAGTGACACATAATGTGCCAACAGCTTCTAAAAAAGGGGAAGTGATTATAAACAATGGGCTGGATTCTGGAAAAATGATTTTAAGTCACAGTTCCTTTTATTTCAAGGATTCATTCCAGCCTGAACAGGCCTTGGTCAAGTCCACAGAACCAAATTCACAGTAAAATTTACACACTGCACAAATCAGTTCAGATTTTTTGACTGCTCTGAAGTGTTTTCAAATGTTCACAAGTGAGTCCACACTAAACAAGGATCAGCCTGAACTAAAAACTGAGTGACTGGTGGAAATGTTTCATTCATGTTATTACATTTTGGCTGTCATTAAATGCCAAAAAGAAAAGCATTTCTCTATTTCATAGATCAATATCTCCAGTAAATACAGCTCAGGAGCTCAGTGCCTCCTCCCAGTGCTGCCTTAGTCTCCAAAATTACATTTTCCACACTCAGCATTAATGCTCCACTTGCCAACTGTTCTTAGAGGATTATGTTGATGGAAGAAGTGAAGGCTGCAGCAACCCTCAGCACCCCAAAAATGTGCTCTGCCTTTGTAGAAAGTGTGCTCTTCATGCTGGTATTGTGCTGTTAGCACACTGCTCTTACAGAAATCCCAACTCTTGTAACACAGCGTGCCCAAAATAACTCTGGGAGGCAGGGCAAGGTCTGTGGGAGAATTTCTCAAAGGCAGAAATTGGAGAAAACTTTGAGCAAAACGAGCAGTACAATTTGGCAAGCAGACACAGCCCTCCCAGTGCAAATACAAAAGTAGATTTCCAATGCTAAAGTCATGGTGTTGCTGTCCCTGGCACCTGGAATGTGTTTGTTGGTTTTTCTTTAAAAGCAGTGGAAGTTTTGGGGTTTGGTGGGGTTTTTACCCAAAAAACACAATTGATTGAAGTTTATACTAATGATAGTGATAAACCAGTGAACTAACAGCACCCTATTTAACAATAATTTGATTTTTTGTTTAACATTCAAGGGCACAAAGAGGAAGAGCTGCCCTCTGGTTGAGGGGAAGATCTGTGGTGGAATTCTCAAATGCTGGGAGTTGCAGAAAACCTTGAGCAAAACGAGCAGTACAATTTGGCAAGCAGACACAGCCCTCCCAGTGCAAATACAAAAGTAGATTTCCAATGCTAAAGTCATGGTGTTGCTGTCCCTGGCACCTGGAATGTGTTTGTTGGAGATTTTTCTTTAAAAACAGCGGAAGTTTTGGGGTTGGAGGGATTTTAACCTAGAAAACACAATTTATTGAAATTTATTATTTTATCTCCAAAATAAATGGTGCTGATAAACCAGCGAAATAACAGCATCCTGTAACTATAATGTGATTTTTTGTTTAACATTCAAGGGCACAAAGAGGAAGAGCTGCCCTCTGGTTGAGGGCAGAGAGAGGAAGGCTGATGGGGAGAAAGCAAATTTCAGGATTTTGGCTGAGCTCATCACTGCAAGCAGAGTGTTTATGTAGAAATCCCATCAAGGAGGGAATCTGCAGAGCCACAAATACCTCAGAATTAAAGCCTGCTATTTAATCAAGTAAAAGTCAACTTTAAAAATCAGTCAGGAAGAATTTTAAATATAAATTAGGACTAATTAATCAACTGAGGGTTGGGTTTTTTTTTCATTTTGTAAAGGTCTTTAAAATGTACAAGCTTTTATAAAACAAAGCTGCTCCTTTCCAGAACCTTCTAGGATTTTCAATACAAGCTTTTAGAAAACAAAGCTGCTCCTTTCCAGAACCTTCTAGGATTTTCAATACAAGCTTTTAGAAAACAAAGCTGCTCCTTTCCAGAACTTTCTAGGATTTTCAGACTGCTCAATGCCATCTAGTTTACCTTCACAGACAAACCAGATACTATGAGTTACACATATATCCAGAAGTTGGCATTTTGCTTAAAAAAATGTGTATAATGGGATGACTATTCCTCACAGCAACCCCATTTCTGTGAAAATAATTCAGAGTTATCCCACAGTAGCATCTGGATTTCCTGTTGTGTAATTGATTTTGCATAGGCAGAAATAGGNATGATCTATGATGCAAAAATGATCTATGCAAAATCTATGATTTTGCATAGGCAGAAATAGGGGTTCACTAAGGCATTACATGAATTGGAATTTTTACTTATTCTAGACAGACCTTCCAGTTCTCACTCCTCAGCTCCTGACCCATCCTAAAAATGTTGAACCTTTGAGCAGATACAGATGCAAAGGTCAGAATAGGGCAGGAGGTGATTTTTCCTGTCACTCCAAAATGTGTAAGATCTTAAATGTGCATTGGAATGGACTCATAATTTTTGGTTTCAAAACCAAAATTCAAAAAATATTCAGCTCCTTCTCCTGATTCAGGGTTTGTTTGTCCTCTGGCTTATTGGAGAACATGAAACTGGGTTTCCTGGAGGAGTGCTGTCCTCATGGAATTATTAGATTCCCTTAAATGATTAATTTCAGTGAAACATTTCCCAGTAAAAATCAGGATTTACCAGAGCATTCCTAATCATGTCCAACTTAGATTCCTGCTTGATTTTCCTCACTTGTCTTTAAAAAAAAAAAACAACAAACCTCAAACAAACAAAAACAACAAAAAATACACACCCAAATGAACATCAGATTAAAAAAAAAAAAGCTGGATGAAGTCTGGGGAGTGGAAGCAATGCTATAGGATTACATATGGCAAAAGCATTATAGGGGAGGTTTTCCAGAACTCTGTTCAGGTGGCCTCAAGAGGTAAAAGTTGGAAAAGGTCAGGGTACCAGCCAGACTCTGCTGTCACCTTGCAGGCCTTGCCTGACAAAGAGGTGAGGAGAGAATTAGTAACTGTGGCCAGAATTTGAGAAGTCACCAGATATATGCATGATATTTCAAATAAATGCAAATGTTAAAAATACAAAACATTAATTCAATGGTAAGGATTTTGCACCAAAATTAATCATATGTGTGACTTTCTTTGAAAATGATTCTATCAATCCTCCAAGCACTCCAGCAGATTTGTTAGTGGCCATCTCTAAATCTATCAGTCACTTCTGCAGTTTTCTGGGCACTACAGCATTATTTAATCCTGTGCAGTAAATTCTGGGGAAAGAAATATTTGTGAACTGGCAGGCAAAGATATCCTATAGCACACCCAGACCTCTTTTTTTTTAATTTATTTATTTTTGGTGAATTTTAATCATGAGACTGAAGGGAATGGCAGGACAGGAGCAGCTCCAGTCTTTGCTCTCTGTGACAGGGACAGGAGCCAGGGGAGGGCTGGAGCTGTGCCAGGGAGGCTCAGGTTGGGTGTCAGGGCAGGGCTCTACCCCAGAGGGTGCTGGCACTGCCCAGGGAATGGGCACAGCCCCGAGGTGCAGAGCCCCAGGAGAGTTTGGACAATGTTTGGGTGGGGTTTTTGGGGTGTCTGTGCAGGGACAGGAATTGGACTTGATGATCCTCGTGGGTCTCTCCTAACTCAGAACATTCCCTGATTCCCTGTCTCGTCCCTTCCAACCAAAAGCATTCTGTGATTGTGTTGGGAGGTTCAGGACTGTTGTAGGAGGATAAAGAGCTCACATTTCTATGGGAAAAGGTGTGTTTGTGTGCCCCAATTCCTGTCAGCCACTGAGGAACACGAGCTCTTATCTCCATGGTGACAGCTGAGAGATGGATGCACTATGAAGCATTTGCAATACTACTGGTGCATTAAGTATAATAACAAAAGTATAATAAATAGCCTCACCACCCAAACTAACAAACATCCCTATCATCCTGACCCTGGCTGTCCACACTGCCCTTCCCTGGGGCTATCCATCCCTCCTAATGCAGTTAGTCACACCTTGACTGAGGCTTTTTTGCTCTGTAAGGTCCCCTCTAAGCAGCCTCTTACTGTAGCTGCTAAATCCCCTCAAGGCTGATTTGTAGGACACCAATCTGACTCTGCTGCAATTAATTTGTGGGTTTGAGCAGATTTTCAGGTGAGAAGCAAAGGTGACATGATGCATAGAAAAAATGAGAGGGATCACACGATAAAAACAAGGTGACTGAGGAGTATGTGACTGCCACAGGTTCATTTTTCTCTCTTAGGGAAATGCTTTGATGTCTCAGCCCTCCCTCCATCCCCTCAGCTCAGCAGAGATCCCTGAGTGGCTGCTCTGTGGATGTCAAGAGTCTCTCCCTGGGGAGCAGAGACCTTTCCTGTGCTCATCCCACGCTTGGAACACTGAGATCCCAACCTCAGCAAGGCACTCCAGGAACAAGGGGCACACAAACCAAAGCACAGAACTCCTCACTGACCTCGACCACTGAAACTCTCCCAAATATCTTTTACACCCACAGGAAAGAACCCAGAATTTTTATTACAGTTAATTAAGAGCAGTGCCTTACACTTTCTACAACACAACTATCTACTAATTGTCTAAAGTGTCTACCTTCCATGACACAATCAAGCTTACACAGGATGTTTTGAGTTCCTTCCTTTCTTTTCTGAAGCACACAAGTTTTTATCCAGCAGCAGGAGTGAATAGCAGGTGCACAGCAGCCAGCTCCCTCCTGGGGCTGTGTTTTAGTTGCCAGCCCAGCACCAGCAGCTGCCTGGAGCTGCTTTTGTTGCTCCTGAGGCAATTTATTTCATTAAGCTTTGCCATTCCTGGGAGTGAGTTTGGATCTGAGCCACAGGAGCTGACACTGGGGTGGGATACAGGGCTCAAGTTTGTAAATCTCACAAGAACAGCCTTGTAAACAAAACTTGTACTACAAAGACATCTTCACATTGTAGATAAAGGCAGAAATTTGGACTTTGCTGGCTGCAGAAAGCAGAGACTGCCTTCCCACTGGCAGGAATTTGGTTTAATATAGCCCTGGCATACAGGCTCATGGGGATGGGTACCTAAAATTGCAATTAAGGAGCCAGTCTTGAAGCTGGATAGATTGGCAGGATCTGAGGACAAACAGCCTATGTGAGAACAGGGGATTGTAGCTATTCTGTTTCATGGGAAGAAATATGAAATTGGAGCAGCATTAGGAAAGTCAGAGCTATAAAAGTTTGTGTATCTGAACTGAGGGACCCTGTATATTCCTGCAGAAAAAAAGGTGCAAATAGTATTTCAAATACACATAGCAAGACTCAAGAAAAGCAATATTCACTGCCATTTCTGTGCAGGAATTCTGTGCACACATAGAGACCAGGACGTGGCAAGCACACAGTTTTGGGGAACTCAGCTTTGGAGACCCCTCAGTTGTAAATCCCAGCCAGCAGCAGGGTCATGCACCTGAAGGGATAATATTTTAGCCCTGACACGTGCATTTGCAATGATAATAAACAGGAAATTTTGTATTTTGACATCCTGTTGGATGCTCTGCTGCAGGGAATCCTTCACTGATTCCAGGGAGGGGAGGAAGAGAGTGGGTGAGGAAGGGCAGGTTCTGTGAGAGGAGTGAACATGAAGAGATCATACAGGAATAAATGACTGCAAGGGTCACATTTCTAGAGTCTCTTTGTTGGGTCAGTGTAATTTTGATCACAAGTCCCTGGTAACCTCAATGGCAAAAATAACCTTTATTTGTTACCTTTAGCCAATCAGTGCATTTTTCCTACACAGATTGCTGTGTTAATCTGTGCCTTTGGGCTTTCCCTTTAATTTTGCAGCAAATTTCCCCTGCACTGCCACAGCAGCTATCACAGCTGGCCTTCCACCCTCTGCTCCTCCCTACCCCTTCTGCTTTTTCATACTTTAAGGTCACAGACCAGGTGATTTCTCTGCCCAAAACCTCCCTCTCACACCTGTATGTGCCCTGAGCTGTCCCTCAGTGCACTGGAACACTTTTTACTCTCTTCAGCTGTGGACCAGGGCTTAGATCCACCCTAAATATTCATATAAAAGTGGTTTCTCCCCCTAAGGTGCAGCTGGAAAGGACTGAAATCATGAAGACAGGATTTTGATTGGAGTTTCCTATATGATACCTTCCCCAGCTGTCAAACAGAAAGTCAGGAAAACCACTGAGAAGCACAAAAATCTGTTTTTTTTTTAACAAACCCGAGGTGTCCTTAAATGCTCAGAGCACAGGAGAGTGGAAAAAAAAATAGTTTTGAAACCTCACAGAGAGGAGGCGGGGAGCAGGAACTCTGCATGCATCTCATGAATGTTCTACTTTCCCTCTTTGAATACAGAGATCAGCCTTGGCCAGAGTTAAAGCCTCACCATGAAGGGCCATTCTTTGCTGTTACTTCAGCCTAAAACAAAAGACACTTCAGGAGATACAATCATTGCTGCCCAGTTCCTTTTCCTGGGCTCCTACAATGGGCCCTAGTTCTTTCTTTCTTTCATTTTTTTTTCCTTCCACACATCTTTCTCTTATTTTTTTTTTTTATTTCTGTCCTTTTGCTCCTTCTTTCTGCCTCATTGAATCCATTAAGGCCTTTAGATGGCCTGCTATTGAGAAATAAATTTTATTTGGGACTAGTGACTGAGTCTCAGCTGCTGGCAAGCAAGGCTTAACTCCTGAGGGGAGGGAAAATGATGCACAAAATATATGAAAAACCCATCTCAGAGTTTGGGCTCTCCAAGCACACTGGATACCTTGCAATGTCTTGCTCCTCAAGGAAAAGGAAAAACCTAATCCCAGAAATTTTCCCACTTCTCTCATGCATTAATGTTGACACACTGAGTTCTCTTTCTGCTTGTATTTTCCAGCAGATCAATAAATTCTCTTCTTTTAGGTCCATGTGCCAGTGATTTTTGCACAGCTGGAAATTATGAGGCCCCAAGAGAAGCTGAGAGAGGTCCTCAATTAACACAAAATTAGCCCCAGTCAGAAATACAAGCACTGCTCAGACCTGCTCGTGGTGTGGGGCATTGTTTCAAAGCCACCAAAGCCCCACTCAAACCAAGAGAGCTGAAATTACCTCAGAACCAGGACAAAAAACTTTGGGAAGAAAAGATTAAACCTTCAAAGTTCTGAGAGTGATGTGAATCACCCACAAAATAGAAAGAAATATGAGCAGGAAGAGCTGGGGGGTGCAAAAATAATAAATGATGTCAGGATAATGAAGTTTTCTGGGGATGCACAGTGAAACATCCATGAACCATCCCCTGCTCCCTTGCCCTGCAGATGCAGGGGGAGGAGGGAGCAGAACTATAAAAACAGAGCTAAGGGGGGAATATTTGGAGTTCAATAGTGAGAGGTGACACCACACTCAGCCAGCAAGGTCTGGGAGCTCCCATTTTGCATTTTAAATTGTTCACAAAAACAATTCTGGGCATTTTCCTCAACAGCAAAATGAAAAATAAATTATAACCAAATGTTAACTACAGTTGCAGCTTTATTTTATATATTTATTTTAGCAGTGCATAGTGTAGAGTTTAATTTGTTGGAATAAACTCCCAACAGGTTAGGTGTCTATTTTATATTGAATTATTCAGAACTGCAGCCTGGGACAAATGGTCCTCAAAAGCATCATAAAATGAAAAGAAAACAGGGCTCTCTACCTTTAGTTAGACCTTGTTAAAATGTGAGTGTGAATTAAGGATATTTAAGTATGTTTCCTTGGCCACCTCATTTATTCAATATAAATGGTCCAGTTTTCAGTGACTGTTTCCAGCCCATCACATTCACAGATTAACAATAATGTCAAAATCCCTTTTCAGGACAATTCTTCTGTTATTGTTAATAGGATTCTATGTCCAGATGTCCCAGGCTGTACCTGTTCTCTTTCATCTCTGTTTCTTTGACAGATATAATTAATATAGACTTCCAGAAGTTTCCTGACACTTACCTGGCCCTTCACTGCCTTCAGCTCAGCAAATCAAAGTGATCAATGGCACTAATTAACAAGTGAGGAACAGTGCAGCATTGCAAAGGACAGCAGCTGTGCACTTGGAAAATGAATTTCAGAGAATCACAGAATAATTCAGGTTGGAAAAGACCAACCCTTAACCCAGCTCAGCCAAAGCCACCACTGTCCCCAAGTGCCACATCCACGTGTCCTTTGAGCACTTCCAGGGATGGGATTAAACCCTGGGAGCCTCTTCCTGTGCCTGATCACCTTTTCAGGGAAGAAATTTTTCCTAATATCCAACCTAAACCTGCTGCAGCCTGAGGCCATCTCCTCTCATCCTGTCCTNATAATTTAAGGGAGCAAAAGGGTCCTCCTTGAGCCACCTTTTCTCCAGGCTGGACATCCCCAGTTCCCTCAGCAAATTCATCTTAAACCCCTCAGGCTGATCACTGCTTTAAATGCACTCAGCAGCCTTTACAGGACTCTGGCCTAAGTTTTGTATGGAAAGGTTAAATTAATGCTCAAACCAGGAAATATCTGGGGGTCTGAATGGAATCTAACTAATTTTCCTAAATGCAACTTTTAGAGAACATTACAGGTTAAGGCAATAGGCACAATTGCAGGAAAAAAGAGAAAAAAATCAACAGCAAAAGAGTGAAACAAGAAATGATGCCCTCATTTGCACATATTCAACCCCAAATCCTGCTTCTTGTGCAGCTACAGAAGCAGAGTTGCTCCTTTGAGAAAAAAAAAATAGTTCTCTGCTTTGCTCTGGTGTTTGTAACTTTTCCAGTGGGGTGTGGTAGAAAGTGCAACACTTTAATGAATAATGAAGGTGACAAGAATGATATCAGAGCCCCTCACCCTTTAATGTTTGTATTCAACAAGTACACCACCAAGAAACCTTGCCAGGTCATTTCTAAGGGTTTACAATGATGACTGCAAACTGAACTGAGTCCTTTTAGCCATGCAGTGGATATCCAGTGATAAATCAGGTGAAAAGATATAAAGGAGATCCTGTGCAATCATGGATCTGTTATTTCAGATTTTGACTCACAGGACTATTTAATCAAGCATCTCAGCTCATGTTTATGTAGAGAGAGAAGCTCCATCAGAGCTTTTTCTCATGCAGCACAGCAAAATCTCCCAGCAGAGCTCTCTGGACTATGGTTAACAGAGCAGCTGTGGGTGGAAAGGGGTAAAAAGTGACAGACAGAGCCACAAAATTATCAAAAGCTTGATGAGAGCGTGCAAGACATTTGCAAATTTGATTATGACCTGAAAACCCAAGCAGATGTATTTTAGAGAAACAGCTTTTAGGTGAAATATCCCAGCCTCTTGGCCCTGGGTCTACAGCATCCCTGCTCCCCCTCTCACCACCACCCTCTGTATTTATGAGCCTCTGCTTCTGAGGCAGCTCCAAAATATTTCAAAATATATCAAATTGAGAGGCAGCTTAAATTCAACAGCTTCTAACGTCAGCATGAAGTGCAACTTCAGGGAACTGAGCACAAAGAGAAGTAAAGTACTGAAATATTCAGAAGTCAGAATCAGATAAAATAATATTCAGTGATTATGGTATGTAGAGTAGTTCCAGAAAATGTTGAAGAATGGGGAGATTTTTCTCTCTTGCAGCTGGTTCTGCACAATGAGAAAGATTTCTCATCACTTATTAACCAGTAACTAGTAGAGAAGTAAAAATCACTGTGCAAGAACTATTGGAGCTTAGCTCTGGCAAAAGAATATTTTCATGATGTTGACAAGAACCTGTTCAAAAAGACCCAAAATATATGAGAATTGGTCTCAGTGCTCCTGCAAGCTGTGTGATATTCTAATGCTCAATAAAATCCTGGAGGAAGAATATTCTTTTAATACTTCACATCAGAAAATGCTGGCTTGGTGTTGAGTCATAACATGACAAAACCTCATCTACAGTTTAATTAATGTGCTGTAGGTGGGGTGAAATGTTCTAATATCAATAAATTAAAAATTATACAAAAACTGTGAGGGGGTTTTAATACTTTTGATTCAACTTTTCCTCATCTACAGCACAAAAAGCTGAAGCACATCAATGCCAATTAACTCTTATTTCCACTCAAGATGTCTAGGCAGGACAGCTGAGTTATTTTTTTAACTTGAGTCTATTAATTTAGATTATTAATATAGAAGTCTTTTCAAATCAATAATTGGACATACTCTGTAGTGACACAGATGATACAAAAAATGGGCTTTGATTTGGGCTGGAGAACAGAAATGTAACAAGGTAATAAAAAAGAAATCGTTTATTAAATATATTGTAATGAACCAACATGTAGGAAATAATTGATTAATGACTCATATCACGAGGGAAATTAGGCATTGGAAGAGGTTGCCCCAAAACAAGAAAATCCCTGTCCTTGGAGGTTTTTGAGGTGCAGCCAAACACCAAGACCACAGCTCCAAGTTCAGTGCTGAACTTCTCCAACCCAGAAGTTTCACCAGAGACATTCCAAGGTCCCTCCCAACATTTGCAACTCTATAAATCCAAGTTCCTGCCAGGGTTTCAGACCAGGGATATCAGCACAAGAAAGGGATGTGTTGATGCACCCAAAAATTAAGAACGAGCAGCAAAGAAGATTTAAAATGCTTTTCTGTAACTTTGAATCCAGCAGGCTCCTCCCTTCAAAGGAATTGGGCAGAAGTTGCAGCAAGACACGACTGAGCTCAGTGGAATGCTTTGTTTGCAAAATCTCTCATGAAAATAAGAAATAAAAAGGAAAATATTAGGGTTACTGCCTTCAGCAACTAATTTAGGAAAAATACATTGGCAACTACTGGTGTTGCTCTCTCAAAGTTGAAAGTACAAGGACATTCAGTTGAATTAATAAATGGATAATCAAGATCAATAAAAGAACAGGTCCCCTTCTTCCTGAAGGTTTCATTAATGAAATAAGAAGATAAAAAAGTGAGGAAGACTCAGCAGCACAATGTACATAATAGAAAAACTCAGAATTGTCATAGACCAGAAATCAAAAAAAATTTGGAAAAATCAGATACTGAACCAAACTTAATGATCAGAGACTGGAACGATAATTTAAATGTTTAAAAAATTAACTTTCTCCAGTCTTCTAGGTAGTTCTTACCTCATCTTTGGAAGCATTTGACTTCAACTACTGAAAACTCTTCTCCATGAGATGGAGATCAGGTATTATCAAGCAAGTTTCAAAATTCACATGAAATTATGGTAACACTGCATTGGCATGTTTTTCTCCTTGTGATTTTGAGTTTCTCATCGAAAGATCCTGCATTTTTCATATTTGCAACATTTAAAATGTGAAAGCTGGCACACAAATATCTTTGGATCTAAGATTGGATAATTCAGAGCAAGAAAACTTGAATAATTAAGGACAAGAACCTCTGAAAGGGCACAAATCTATTTCACCTGAAAGCTGCCAGAATGACCTGGATTTATTCTGCTATTTCACATCTGTTGAAATGGAAAATGGAAATGCTTTGTGAGAAAGTGATGAATTTCAAGAACAGTAATGGAAAAGTTTGGAACATCCTGTTAACAGTGTAATAAGCACTTCCTCTGGAGTTAAACTTTATGTTAGTCTTAATATATTGAATATCCTGAAATATTAAATATTCATAATCTGTGGGAGTGCTGGTTGGAGAATGATGGGGTTATTTTATAACAGCTTTTAAGGCTTGGATTCTTTTTCCACCATGCATTAGAATGCAGAGTAAAAAAGAGGAAAAGAGTGAAGCAACATCCTGAATATTTCACAAAGCACAAGGGTGTGGAGGGGAAGTCTCTCCTCACCTTCTCCATCTCACCTCTGTTTTCCCTGTCCTCTTTCTCTCCACTACAAAGATGTCTCACAGACACCTCCCTTTGAAAAAGTTGCAAAGGTGATAAAACTTAAAGAAGTTTTTTGCTTTGAATAAATGTAATCTTTCATTGAAATTATTCAATCCAATTAAAGTATGTAATAAATTTAACAGACAGTTATATTATTTTAATTTAAAAACCCAGAAGTCAATTTTAAATGTTTCCTGGAAATGAGCATATAATAAATTCAATTTAGTGGGAAGGCTTATGGATGAGCTTAAATATGAATTTTAAAAATGGCACTAGATTTGAAATGGAAACTTCAGCCCAGAAATCTGCTGCATCATTTATATTTCAGAACATTTAATCTGCCTATAGCATCCCCAACACCTGAGTGCTGCCTTTGTTTTTAAGATGGGCAGATTGCTGTTCTGGGAAGGCAGTGCCATGGCCCAGATTTCCAGAGATTAGGCTGGAAAAAGTGGCAAGTGGGAGAATATTGAATAAACAGTTAAATCAATATATTAATAAATTAATAAACAGTAAATGTATGCCCAGGGAAACAACCTGCAGTGCAGGAACAGAGCTGGAAAAAGAAAAAAAAAGATCCTTACTGAGAGCCTCTGGAAAGGCAGATTCATGGATACCACAGGGCCCCCTGAGAAATGTGGGAATTTACCAGTCCTGAGGAATTCCTCAGGATTCTGGAAACAGAACAGCTGCTCAAACTGATTTAAATGGTGCAAATGTATCATGAGTCTGCCTCTTACAGAACTCTGATCTAAATGTTTTAAGCTTGAGATCTATAAAGCTGAATATTGGGTATTAATTCCCTTTTCTTCCCACTTCGGTTGCAAGACTAGAAGTAATTAAGACTAGAAGTTGTAAAGTTTATTACCCCATTTCATGTGCCCAAGACAGGCTGTTCTTTTCTAGGCTGACCTCATCAGAGGGGTGGTTATCAAAATCACACTGAAATGAAATCAATTTATTCCACCTACCTAAAGCTGAGGGTTTAGCCAAGCTATCAGAAAAAGAAAAAAAAAAGATCAGACAGGTTATCGACCTTCAAAGCACAAGATCTGCTTCTGGGGAAATGGTATAATCTGAAAGAATGGAAGAACAATAAAATCCTGGATGCAAACTTCAGAAATGTAAAAATAAATCCTTTTTGAAGTCACTTCAGGCCCTTCTGAGCCAGGACTGCTGCCAGTGCTCCCTGTGTGAGTGCACTTGGCCCAACCTCACCTGCCTGCACACACCTGCATCCACAGAGCCCTGCCCTGCTCCCCTGGGGCAGTTAAACCATGCTGGAATACACCTCCATCCTCAGACATTCCTTCTGATGGAGAAAAAAAACTCAGTTTTGCTCAGTTTAGTTTCTTCCCTGCCAGCTGGAGCTCCTCAGACAGCTCCAGAGGGCTCGTGTCCCTCCCTGGGGCGCTCGGAGACGTGGGCACATTCATCTTGCCATTCCCTTGGACCACTTTGGCTTCTCCTTATTCCCTTCTTTAGCATCTCTCCCCTCCTCTAAACTATTCACTCCCGTGCCTATCCCTGGACAGCATTTCTCAGCATTTCCCCTGCAGTGACTGGAGGAAAGAGGGGCTGCAGAAATCTCCATGTGGAAACACGTGAATGGGAAATGCGGCACCAGATCCAGCGGCACGGCTGGCAAACACACCCAGAATCAGCAATAAAATATTGAAATATTGATAGTATCAAAGATGTGTGCAGCTGACACAGCTGAAAATTTCACTCTGGTGTTTTCTAAAATTCAAAAATCCAGTACATTTCAGATATTTCATTTATAAACAGAGGTCGCTAAAACAGAAACAAACAAAAAAACTCAACCACAACCCAAACTACGTAAGAAACAACTGAAAATTAAATGTTTCAATGCACCAATTTTTTTTCCTGGTTTCCTTGAGTTCCAACATGAGAAACCAGGGCTTTTTTTAGACCCTCCCTCCAGACCAGTGGCTCTTTTCCTGTCTCAGTGCAGTTGGTTATTCATGGATTCTACTCAGAGCTGTGGCTGGTACCACTCCAGGGCAGCTTCTCCCTCATCCCATGGCTCCCTCTCCCTGCTCCCACTCAAAAAGTGCTAAATATTTTTATTTTCCCCATAACATGTCTATCTTGGTCCTTCTCTGAGTGCTTTTGTTATTTCTGCTGTTGGTATTCAATCTGTATTTCTAAATTATCTTTTTATTTGCATCAAAACTCTCGGTGGCTCTTTTTTTGGGTCTGAGAGTTTTGACTTCTTACAGTCTGGGGCAAAATCTAAATTTTGCA